>JAOBRG010369315.1:0-11946 GCA_027574985.1 Umimayanthus nakama | reverse complement strand
TCCCCACGAAGAACGAGAGGAAAGAGAGACTCTTCTCAGTCTCTCTTTCCTCTCGTTCTTCGTGGGGACATGAGAGATCTCTGCTCGCAGGGTATGCTATGCTCCGCGGGATCAGGCAAAGGCGGCTCATTGCTAAGATTGTATTAAATTTTTATCGTTCGAAGTTCAGTAAAAAGCGATGTGGCGTTTTTTCGTCTTTATTCATTATTTTCCGAAATCAAGGTTGACCAAAAGAGGTATACTTTAAATAGCATTCCGACGAGTACCGGTACCTTCTGAGGCGCTCATTGACCTACTTGAGGAGGCCATTATTCTGCGTTCATTAATTTCCCCGGACGGGGGGGACTTCCATATAAAATGGACGGGGAAGCTCGTCGGTAAAATTTAATTGAACCCCCAATAGGTTACAATCTGGAGGTGGCTTAAGCTAGAGAGACAAACAATTGGTTTCAAAGAATTAGAATTTAATAGCAACAAAGGCAAAAGCTTATATAAGCCAATGTTATATGAAATGTCATCAGTTCAAGTTACCGTGGCACCCCTAAAAGGTTCCGTGTTGTATGCAAATGTAAGTATTTTGCTTTGACCACCCTGAGCGGTACCAAAACCACCTAAGAGGCATGACGAGCATTACCGCCCATATTAGTATGGGAGTCCCCCCCCCCTCCCCCAGGTTAATTTCCCACTCCGAAACTTGAGTTGAGAGTCGGAGCAACGTTTTTTTTTCTTGTAAACTTAACAAACGGTATATAAGATATACTTGTACCGCGTTCATACCAAGCACTAAACATGATTATATTAAACTGGTTCGACTTTAAAATCTTGCTTTTGTAATGTGTTCAGAAGTTTTTTCGGGTTCTGAAATGAGCATTTCAACGCCATAACGATAAGTTAACATTTCTATACAGGTTTTAAGCCAGTTTGAGTATTGCAACTGTCAAGTTAATTTTCAACTACGATTAACTTAAACCTGTTTAACGAGAAGTGTGAATGTGGCTTTAGATTCTAAAATCGGATATATATCGATGTGAGTAAATAGTATTTCAGCGCCGCTGCCCGAAAAACGCCGCACTTGTACACTGAAAAATTTAATAAATGCCGCGGCGGTAATTGGAGTACATGTATAACTGTGTTATAAAACAAGTCATATCCTGGTTTCAGTATATAATATAAGGAGGTAGAGTTGCATGGACTGAAAACGTTTGATTACATTAACATTGAACAAGAACAATATTGTTTAAGTTTCTACTCTGATAGTTATTGATATACATAATTTTTACTATTTTATATTTATTTTTAAGTAACACCATGCATAAATATGGGAATACTAATAAAGTTGTTGTTGTTGTTGTTGTTGACAGCAGAGTAAACAACCAGATCGCGACCTTAACAGCAGTGTTTACCGAAGGTTGGATAGCCCTAAGTTTATCTCGTCGTTTGTGTTTTTGGTGTAATAAAGGGAGGGTTAACCAGTATGCTGGATTTTTTTTAAAAAAGCACCGCTGCTCGAATTAGCCCGCACCCTCAGGTTTGAAATAAACGCCGCCGCGCTGACTCGCCGCGGATTGTCGCTTGAAAGAGAGACAGAAAACTGCGGTCGATTAACAAATATGTAACTATCGCGGAAAGATGGAAAAATCTACTCTCTTTTATAATTTTATTTTTTGGCTGAGGCTGAATGTTACTAAATATTTTGAGGATTTCAGCCTCAAACGTTTTTTGAGAATTCTTTTACATAAAACTGCTACTAATTGGTGTGCATTTGTAGAAGAATTTTTTTCTTGTTGTCACTCGAGACAAAGTTTTCTAAAGAATCAAAACATCTTTGGAAAGTCCTAAAAAGCTTATTCCCATTGAGTACTATGCAGCATAATCCTAAAAGTCTCTTAGATATCCAAGAAACGTTCACACATTTTAAAGTTCTAAATAGACAAAAGGACAACCCTTGCGTGATAGATGAACCACAGTCGAACATGACACACCAGGCAGGCCCTTTAGTAACTACAATGGAAGTAGAACTGGCTATAAATAGGCTAAAATTTAAAAAAAGCAACGGGCTTTGATATGGTATCAAGTAAAACCATGAAGTGCGGAAAAAACAAACTTTTCAGGCTCCCTTAACATTGCTAATGCAATTTAATATACTATACTCTCATCAGGAATTTACCCTCAGGACTGGTGTGAGTAGGGCTCTTAATACCTTCACACAAAAAAGGAGACAAAAGTAACGTTGAAAATTTACAAAGGATGAAACCATTTTAACATCGCTAAGTAATTATTTTTTATTATTCATTATCATTTATTTAACCGTTGGTTCAGTATGGAAGTATATAAGCTTTTCACTTCCATGCTGAACCAACGGTTAAATAAATACTCACTGGAGCGAAAAAGTTTTTAAAAAACAGAGCAGTTTGGATTCCGAAAAGGTCATTCAACAATCTACAGCATCTTTACGTTAAAAAGTCCGATAAACAGCAGGTTTACTCTTGACGTGTTTGTGTACTTGTTTTGTTGATTTCAGCAAAGCATTTGACCGAACTAATCAAGAGAAAAACTATTTGCAAA
Organism: Umimayanthus nakama; assembly: GCA_027574985.1. Taxonomy (NCBI): domain Eukaryota; kingdom Metazoa; phylum Cnidaria; class Anthozoa; order Zoantharia; family Parazoanthidae; genus Umimayanthus; species Umimayanthus nakama. Next base: position 9,381 of record JAOBRG010369315.1, on the reverse strand, counting down.
AACTAAAAAAATAGGACTTACCGGACGCTTTTACTTATTCTTGCACACCATGTATTCAAATGATTTATCTGCAGTGAAACAGGATTTCATAGTGAATGCACGGAGAGCTTTAGATGTTAACGTTACACCGGAGTCAAACAAGATCATATGCTTAGTCCTGCTCTTTTCAATCTCTTCATTTGTGACTTTTAAGTCACAGATGTTTTTTTTCTTTTATTATACATAAGTTTATATTACAAGTTCTGACTGATCCGCAGTTAGCACATGCTATTCGAGGCGGTCGGTCGTGTTCTGTTCAATGTAGTTAGAACTTAGATATAATTACTTATGTGAGAGATATGAATAATACAATGTATTAAGTACGAAAAGTAGAAAGAAAGATAAATAGTAACTAAGTGATAATGGATTTACGATATGTAATTTTCCATAGCTATATTGATTTGTGAAAAGTCTAAATAATCATCACGTTTTCCCAAGATATCAAGGATGAAAAACATCTGTGATAAATAACTCGGACACTGTCGAACCAATGGGAGCTGGCAACAAAAACTTACCGTACGAAGACTATCTAGTTTTGATTTCAAAAAATGCCGGCGGCTAACAAACTCTTCTGAATACTTAAAACTATTGCTCGGTCAACAATTTAACTGTAAGCATCGATAAGACAAAAGTATTAATACTCATGCAACAACAATGGAAAGCAAATGAACAAATACAAATTTCGTTACTCAACGAAACAGGGCTAATATTTAGTGCAAATGAAAACTTCAAGATTGCCAAAAAGGAATTAAAGAAAATAGCCCTCAAAGCATTATTTCAGCTTAAAGCGAGAACGGGTTCACATTTCAGAACTAAACCTAAAGTTACAATCAGACTGTTTGACTTACGGCGGGTTTGATCAAACCAATTCTGCTTTATGGCAGTGAAGTGTGGGGTGTCGATTGCAAAAGCAGCGACACAAACAATTTAATAGAATTAGTGCATACAAAGTTTTGCAAGATGTTGCTTGGCACATCTAAAACAGCAGTGATAATGCTTGCAGAGCAAAGCTTGGATAGTTACCTCTGTATCATGAACCAGTTTTAGAAGTATAAAATACTGGATTAAATTAATAGGCGGGCAAATCAGCACCTGAGCTGGCATGCCAGATGTATTACCAAATGATGAAAATAAACAAACCTCAAATCTGGATCGGAACAACAAGTTGAAAACAATAATTGAAAAAAAAAAACTAGGGTACGATAACATATGTCTCGAACAGGCTTCTTAAAAGCCTTCTACAAATTTCTATAAGTTTTTAAACAATATTAAGCAACGTCTGAAAGATATCGAAATGCAGCAGTGGAGTTGAGCGAGATATTTCCTGATCAAAGAAAAAATATCAATCAAAGCAACAAGCTAAGAGCTTATCGAACATTTAAGACAACTTATGAATATAAAGATTATTTAGATAAAAATGCTAACATCCATCGTATAATCAGTCAATTGTTCAGAATTAAGAATTAGTAATCACTCATTAGAAATACAAAAAGGGAGGCATCAAAGACCTTATGTGAAACCAAAGGATCGTGTATGCCAAACATGCAAGTTAGAAACTGAAGCCGAATGAGGCGCATTTCTTATTAAGATGCCCATGCATCATACAAAGAGTTACGAGACACTCTTTTCGCGAAAATGAAGACTGAAGATAACTTCGATGCGTATACCGAACTATCACAAGAAACGCTCTTCCTCAAACTTATCAATCTGGACAGCAAGGAAAAACATTAGAGAAATAGCGAAATTTGTTTTTGATTGTCTTGAAAAACGAACACAAGCAGTTTCTGCTCTAGCATCCATAGTTAAAAAACAAAAATGTTAAAACCTATGTATACATTGAGCGCATTTCAAATGCTCAAAATTTATTAGGATACCTGCCGATATACCTTAGCAGTACAAGGTCCTAATAAACATATATCTTGTCTTGCCGTGTCACAATACTAATTTGCATCATCGAGGCCGTCTTTGTGAACACAAACAAGTCAGAGAGAAACCCTCAGACCTATGTCCTATCTAAAAGAGATAAAATTTTCTCCGCTACAGTATAGTAGTCATAATGCTCATAGTGTTACGATTTCGTTATTGAAAGGTAGTATTCCTTATGCATAACACTAGGGGTGCTGTTGCACTGACGAACAGAACTATCACATTTTCAAAATATTGTAAATGGGACTCCAGACTCGATTAGTCATTACTACATCTGGAGTCCTAGTACTCCTATTTCTTCTATTCAAAACTTGTAAATAGTAAATTGCAAACTGTTGTTGTTAAGAACATCAGCCGAGGAACAAACTATTTCCATGATCTTGTGCAGTACATGCTTTTTTATAAGAACAATTTTTTAAGAATAACGAGGCTCAAATTTGGCCAAAAATTAAGAACAACGTAAGAACAATCCAGGCTGGGATATGAAATCATAAATGCAAAGTTTACTTTCCTTAATAAAATTCTATTATTTTCTCAAACTGGACTGTATCAATCAATGAAAAAACTCCGAAATGGAATTTCCATTGCCATTTATTCGGCTTGATGATCGCGAGTTAGCTTTATTTGCAATTTCTAAGGAGTTATTTTCTTATATACTGTTGTTTTTCCTTATGAGTGCTTTTAAAAAAATATAAGAACTGCCGCTTAAGCCGAACAATTGAGGCTGAAAATTTCCTAAAAATTTTAGAACAATGAGGCTCGGCCAAAATTTATTGGTTCTTATAAAAAAGCGCGTATCCAAAATGAATGTCCTTCGCCCTTTCTCAGCCTTGGTACGTCAGTCCTTAAATTTTGGTCTTCTTCACGCTCTTACAGAAAAAGAATTCTTATAAAAAGAGGAGTGTACGCAATTGTGAACCAACAGAGAAATGCGTGACACTTACCTCTGATCTAACTTCGAGAAGAAAGAGTTCTAGACACTCCGGTGCTAGAAACACAGTAGACTTGGCTAAATAGCAATTGCATGACACTGCGAGTTAAAAAAGCAGCCTGACGGTTGTCAAGTGAACCGCACAATTCTATTTCAAAAAAACAGTTACGAACGGAAAATGACACTTATCAATATTAATATTTATTATTTCGCACTTTTTAATCGACGACCGTTTACAATTTAACAATACAACAAAAAACAAAGTCTCTATACAGTCAAAGTGTCCTGTATGCAGAGAGCGTGCAGACTAGCGTGAAAGATCGGGTCAACAAAGATGTGTTAGTGATATCATTTTATATATTACGTGAACTATTAATAAGGAAGCCAAGAAAGTACTTTGCATTGAGCCGCATTCATCTAGAAGCAATATTCACTTTCTTGGATAGCGGTAACTATGCTGCGATAATCAATTCATTACTTTCCTGTAGAGACTGGCCGATAACAAACACTTTAAAAAACAAAATTGTGCACCAGTGACGAATTTGTTTGACACCTGTTCTTCAAATGTTTTTAAAAAATAAACCCAATAAGTTTCTTCTTTTCTTTTTCTTTCTCTTCCAATGTACATGTAGAAGTAATTCATGATACTTTTGAGTTCTTTTAGTCTGTACAGAAATTATTTAGTTTACCAAACATAAAATGATTATCGGGTATAATTTATTATAAACCAATCATGAAAAAGAGCTTTGAAACTGAAGATTATTTTGCCAGGCACTACCTACAACGAATTGCTAGAACTCAAAATATTGAGGAGGCGCCAAAACCTAAAGCCTGACAGAAATTTTTAAACTTTCTTAAAAAAGTGTTGCTTGATATGCAAAAACCGAATGGTATATATAGAAAGTATTTGGGCCTCTGTTAGGTTACTATGGATACCTAGTTTCTGTTGGGAGCACAAGAACTGATAGTTAACTTGTACTTGTAACACCAGCTAACAAGAACTTGCACTAATCCATCACGGTTTGCAAGGAAGCTCAGTTTCGTATCAGCACAGGCAGCCCAGGCTGTAAGTCAGTCATAAGTCCGGTAGATCGAGTCAATTTTATAAGACTTTGAATGGGAAAAAATATCGAGCTCGTAAAATCGTTGCGAATTGGTGCAAATGGCATAAATAAAGTTTCCTTAACTCAGTTATTGCTTCCTTGTGTCTACATTGTACATTCTGGGGCCATTAGAGTTGATTTGGAGGAGATTTTAATCTCGGAGTTCACCTCCAAATCGACTCTAATGGCCCAAGAATGTACAATGCTGACACAAGGAAGCAATAACTGAGATAAGGAAACTTTATTTGCGCCATTTGCACCAATTTACAACGATTTAACGTGCTCTCTATTTTTTTTCCCATACAAAGTCTTATAAAATCGACTCAATCACTCACATCGCTTTACCGGACTCATTACTGACTTACAGCCTGGGCTGCCTGTGATATCAGTTTGAGCGGTGTTTCGGTAAATTAACAATTATTCTACGAGACCGCAACTGTATACTAGCTGATAAATAACCGATGAGCGCGGAGTTACAGTTTTATTTGAAAACAAATTTTGTGTCTGAAGAAGCCGCCGACTCAAAAATAACTTCTGTTTCCGTGGAATCAAATGTCAGCCTCGCAACCATGCGTTTTCCATATATAGTCAATCACTAGAATATGAGCTGATAACCGGTGACCACCGAACCAATCAAATTGCTTGAAATCGCATAACCATTGGACGGCATTTAATAATTCCGCATATCTCTGTTGTTTCGTGATGTAACCATCATTGAAAAGCTTGTTTAAACATTCGCAAAGTCGCTGTTTAATTTGTATTTAGTAATTTCAAATGAGTAAAGAGAGCAAACGCCCTGTTTAACGACCTTTGTGTTCCCCTTTTCGGAGCACCAAGTCGGACATCATGTGTTTGATGGCAACAACTAATAATTTCCTTAACAGGCACGCGCGCACACACACATACAAATAATAGAAGGTCCTTTCTTAAACTAGTAAAAAGTCCTTTTAAGCCACATGATGAAGTTGCCATGCTGGAAACAACTTGTAACAAGGTTCACTTCACTCGAAGAAAGCAGTAATGTTCACGATTATTAGAACTTCGTATAAGCCACTTTCATAATCATGGGCAGAAAAAAGGGGTTTATTTCTGTGTGTACATATATGTCTGTGACACTTTGGAAGTTTTATAATTTTGCCTCCCACTGTAGGTATTATGCTGAGTGTCGATATATGTTGTAGGTAAGTTCGACGTTTGATACCGAAAAGCTCAGCAGGCTGCCGAATGTTGTATAAAATTGTATAACATTTGGGTGTTTAACACCATAAAGCTTCTACTGTGATTTTTCTGGGGGTCCAGGCGGAGGTCCCATATAGTTTGCAGGCGGGGGACCTGGATAGGTTCCCAATGAAGGTCCTGGCATGGCCCCCGGTGGTGGTTCTGGAAAGGCTCCTGGTGGCGGACCTGGAACGCTCCCTTTTGCTGCTCCAGGATAGGTCCCAGGAGGAGGGCCCATCGGAGGGCCCATTTGAGGGGTCGGGTAGGAAGGAGGGCCCCCAACAGCAGGACCCCTAATGATCCTTCTCTGAAAGAACAGTAGAATTCTCATGTTTATAGAGCCAAACCCTGTCATGACCACTTGGGGAGTCTCCAACGGACAGGCTAGTTCCCAGCCTCTTTGTCCCATTTCCTGCATGAGAGGAGCCCAATCACTTTTTACTTTCGTTCCACCGAATCCAGCCTGCAATAAGTAAAATTACGCAAGTAAACTGATAATACAAGTTTCGGAGATGAGATAATTATCTGGGGGACGGGGATAAACTCGGGGTGCTCCTCTATCTTCTTGGGTTTAAAACTCTCCGTGTCTTTATCTTCGAGGGTATCTCTATGTGATCGCTATCTTTCAGTGTGGTTCCATATTAAGCCGACCACTTATGCATCCTGGTGAGATCACCACTCAGAATGGCGAGAGACCGTCCTTGAGAAAACCAAAGCAATCGCTGAAATGCGATACGTGATAACAAAGTCGATTAGAAGCCTCTTACTAAAGGATCGAAACAGCTACAAAAAGCTTTCCAAATGGAATTCCTTTAAGGGGCTAGGCACTAATTGCTATCTTTGATTTTAGAATACAGTTTAATACAAGTGCCTATCTTTTAGCCGTCAATTTCTTACCTCCGACCAAAGTATCACCAACTTTTTAGGGGGAGTCCCCCCGGGATAAATACACTTATTAAATACCGAGCTATACCAAACACAAGGAATTGAATTTCTGGTAATCTGATTGGCTCTGTACTTACGGTATAAACCATATATCCTGTAGTTTGTCCAAATATGGAAACAGACGTATTTATCACGGAAAAACTTCCCTCGAAATGGCCGAAAACTCCAGTCGGTAGAAAATGAAACACTAGGCATTTTTATTCAGTGTTAGGTGTTTAACAAAACACTTATTCCAGTCACGCTTGTTGAATATAAGCTTATGATATCTAAAAGCTCATATCCAACGGGCGTTGGTTAAATAATTATTAAGTTTACCTTGATCATGTGTTGATACTCAATTATAGTTCCCTCATACGCGGGCGTCGGGTCATTCATTTTCGACTGCTCCTTCTCAAAAAACCACACGGAGTTGATCTGGCTAGACATGGTAAATGCTGCAACGTTTGTGAAACAATTTGCTTTAATATTTTAAATAATACAAACTACTGAGTTTGTAGTCTGACACTAGGAGAGGGAGTAACTTCTATATTGTTCAACCTCATTTGCAGTGTATTCGGCGCCCAAAACAATGCTAACGAGTAACTGCTATTGTTCAACCTCATTTGCTTTGTCTTCGGCGCATGAGAAGTGCGATGTTTGAACCGGGCCTAAGTGTCAATTTAGTTGACTTCAAAACAAAAGTCAACTTCAAATTAAATTGAATGTGCTGTGTCAACTGATTCTGGTGGTATGTAAACAAAGTTCTGTATTTGTAAGTCACTGCGTTTGGGCGACGCGGTTGACCGTTTTAAGTTGTAGTAGGAAGAAGTGTTGCGAGTTTCCTCCGTCAATCGTTTCATTAACTGAGAAATCTAAGATTGATGGAGTCTTAACTCATTTGACTGCTGTTCACCCAAAGCCAGAAGCAAAGTTAACACGTAGCAAAAGAAATACAAGTTCCGCTGTACGATACAATGCAAAAACAAGGAGGTACTAACTGTACTCTGACGTTAAGCGGGATCATTTTGATTTTCTGATGCCTGGTCCCTTTGCCCAGTGCACCCGCGTATAAGAACGTATCCAATTTTTTTTAATTAAGGCTAAGCAGGTTCTTATAAGGGTGGTACTTAACTAGATTATAGTTAGGCTACCTAGGTTCTTAAACAGATTCTTATTTTCAAAAGAAACATCATGAATGGGTGTGGCCAATTTCTAGGCCTCTTGTTAGTATTGTACCCACATTATTATTAATGTAACATTTCCTTTAATCCATGTTGATCTAAGCATATGCAAACCATTTTTGTACATTTGTATTGAACATATTTTGTTTAAAAAATGTAAGTTATGCTTTTGTATGAGCTTCTGAAAATAAGAACCTGTTGCAAGTTTTAAGCTTTGACAGGTTCTTATGTAAAGGAGGTCTAATTTAGAATCAAAATCTAGGTTCTTATACAAGGTTTTATACTATAACGCTGATCTATATTAACTTCTTCACAAACTGAATTCAAAGAATTTCAAGGACCATGTTTTGATACAAGAACGTTCAACATTTATCTCTCCAGCAAAAAGGCTGGCAGGCCTTAAGTGGAGTTATCGAAACGAACAAGTCATGCTAGAGCTCTTTTTCATATATGAAATTAGTTTTTTTATTTTTTCAACTTTTGCCAAGGGTCTTTATTTTAAATGTAGCGTGAGAAACGTCACTAAAGCAAGATAAATTCGATTAAGCGCCAAAATCTACAAGGCAGTTTTTAAGGACCAAATTCTAAATATATCAATCGTTTACAAGTCCTTTAAAAGCGAAAACTAAGAAGGAAGAGCTGTGATTGAAGCAAGAAACGCCCAACAGTTTCCAGCAGCATTTGAGGCGGAAAGGTAAGAAGAGAGAAGTAATGCAAACAGAGGATGAAACAGGGGAAGGAAACCTCACCTCCACGCTGTTGCTGGGACTGATCCAGAAAAATTTCCACTAGTTTCCAGCCTGTGTTGAGATACATGGCCATAGTTCCCATCCAATCACAGCTCACTTGAACGTTATTAGTGAAGCCTGGTTTCACGTGAACCCCAATAGGTACGTTGACACATTGGTAACTGTAGAGGGGAGGGTTGGGAAATCGTGGTACGTTGAAGAACAAGTCCACTCCCATGTCTGCAGATGGAAGATGTCATTTAAAATTCGTCAAAGCCACTAACACTTGGATCATAAAAAGTATGCCGGAGAAAAAAATGCTCTTCAGTTCACTCTTTTTTATAGGAACGCGTGGCTGAAAAATGACCAAAGTTTAAGAACATGCCAAGAGCAAACTAAAGTAGAGAAGGTGTGTATACAGGTCGTGCAGACGTCGTGCGTCTATCAAACCGCCTGATTGCATTCAGCCAATCAAAACTCTCGGAGTAGTTAGGAGATTTTTGTATTTAATCGGTTTTCGTTTAAAGTGACAATGTTCTAAAAGAAATGCTCCATGCTTTAGCCGCTGTGCATCTTTCGAGTTATGAATGCACTTGAGAAGTTGGGAGAGCACTCAAACGCCCCCCTCAACTTCCCGCGTGCATCCATAACTCGACAGACGCACGCAAAGAGTGGACCATTTCTTAAACAGTGGCCCTCCCCCTCCCCCCTCCCCCAATAACTTCTGACTGATCCCTAAAAACAGCAGTTTGAATAAAAATTATTGTCACTGTTCAATAAATCTCCCTTATATACAAGCAATCTGGACTCAGTTTAGTTTTATCAATAGGCCACTTTCAAATTATACGCTCCAGTTCCCGTAAACAACTAACTGAAGTCGAGGCTTCGTGCTATTCGCACTAAGCCTCGACTTTAGGTTATCGTTCGCGGGAACTGAAGAGTCAATGTGCGAGTCAATCAGTCCAGCCTCGGGCTGAGCACCCCCTCTCCCCCCCGTATTTCCGACAGCGCTCTGAGTCAAGGTTTCAAACACCGTCATTTTGGAAAAAGAAGAGCATTTATCGACCATGATTTAAGACCTATGAAGGCAATAAAACCGTTTACTTTATTTTAATGCAGTCGGATTGACTCATTTTGTGACTTTTTTAAGCAGCTATTTTGGGCTGAAATAGTTATGTTTATACAAAACTGATGGCAACTATGTCATTGGTCGGACGGGTTTGGGGAGCGGGCATTTGACCATCTTAGGGGCAACTGAGCCATTTGATTTTTGAGGGGGGGGGGGGGGCGCATTTTTTAAAAAAAAAATTCCATAAAGCCAAGTTTTAGTA
>JAOBRG010369304.1:0-11946 GCA_027574985.1 Umimayanthus nakama | reverse complement strand
GGGGGGGGGCGCTTATTCGAGGTTGGGCGCTCAAAATTATTTTATTGGGGGGTAGGGGTGGGCGCTTATTCGAGGCTGGGCGCTTATTAACTTTTCCTACCTAAAGGGTGGGCGCTTATTCGAGGCGGACGCTTATTCGAGGTTGGGCGCTTAATCGAATAAATACGGTAATTGTTTGATCGATCAATTGATTCGGATTGATTGATTGATTGAAAACTGATTCACTTGTCCACGTACATACAGTTCCCCAGCAAGCTCCACGAAACATCAAAGTCGCTACAATGTCGAGTGTTACTAACCTCACGATTAGTTGGCAAACCGTGAATCAAACTGTGTCAAATGGAGAAGTACTTGGTTATCGCCTCACATACACCGCATTACGAAGGGGTCACAAAGACGTCTTGGATAAAAAAGCAAATAAAATCCGGATCCGTGGCCGCATGAGTGTTAATACAACCCTGATTGGTCTAACGCCATTTACAGTGTACTCAATAACTTTAGCTGCTTTCAACAGTAAAGGCGTTGGCAGGGAAAGTGAAGCTGTACGAGGGGGTAGGTGAACTAGTAGTCTAACCTCCCCGAGGGGACCGGGAAAGGGAAAAGAGCCTTGGAACGAGGTTACTAGTAGTCGTGTTATAATGTACATAACAAGTAGGTCATACTAACAACTACGTATGCGTGAGGTTTTCGTCTACGTTTGGTTTGCACACGTGTTTGTTTAGTTTCTAGGTTTTACTCGCTTTACGCTTTTGTTGGAGTCAATTACTTTTGTATTATAAACGTATTGCTTGCACGAGTTCATTTATAAAATAAAAGGACAATTAATGGTGTTGCTTTAGTGTGTACTTTCTATGAAAGAAATTATTTAGAAGCTAAAAGAACTCGTACAACTAACATTTACAGTTTTGTGTACAAAAATGGAATAATCAGCTTGCTGGTAAGTACATGTTAAGCAGCTGAGGTTAAAATCACATAGTGGACAAAAGAAAGCCTCTCAATTTGGGTGGTTCGTCTACGCGGCTTTTGACTGCATTCTCGTCTCTCATTGCGTTAAATCGTTTTTATACTTATATTGTTTCAGAAACCTGTCGTTGCCACAAATATATTCGCAGTAACTACTGGTCAAGCCCTCCATACATCAGTAGATCTGCACAGGGTGTAGTAGGCGGGTTGTTTGCCACTTCTGTAGCGGAAACGATACGGACCGCGTGCCAGGCGTGCTACAATGGCCATGGTCACACCATCGTTGAACTGCAGGAGAAACTCTCAGCGGCTAGTGTTAGGGAAGACATTGATAACGGTACCACAATCAGCTTTCCAATCAACGCTAACATCGATAAAAGGAAATACATGAAAGATCAAGTAAGCATTAAGCTAAGTCAGCCTCGTCTACACGATGCCAGATGGCGTTGTAAGAACCAAAGGGTCAAAACACTTGAAGACTTGAAGCAGTTTGTGTGGCGAACTTCTCGTGCTGTTTCGAATGCGGGATGCAACGCTTTAGAAAGCGATGTGTCACAATATAGACAGAAACTTATGCCACAAAACATGTGTCGGCATCTTGTCCTTCTTGCCCTTTCCGGTGTAGTCGGTAAACGAGTGAGTTTTGCCATCCTCGGAAACCCGGAAAAAAAATGAGAAGATAAAGATTCTATTCGTGCCACATTTTTGCCCCATTCCTTTTTTTGTCTCCAGCTCCTTTGGGTTTCCAAGGATGGAGTCTTAGAAATCAGTAAGCCAAACATCAAAACTATGTGTTGAGAAATCGGGCCAGTGCTACAAAACACTTTTTACAGATTACTAACGTTCTACACAAAGTTCTCTTTGAACACTACACTAACCCTTGCCTTTGTTCTAACCTCAATTAGTTAAGTTTTTTGTCTAGCACTCAACACTAACTCTAGACTTAACGATAACTTAACATAACTATAACTGATCCCCGTCCTCATATGCTATTTTATTATATTTTCGTCTTCTCATGGACTAGTTTTGCAAAACTCGTTGAAACGTGCACTTGATTAACAGAACAGCCAGTGAAATGTTGTCAACTGAACAAACTCGGAAGATGACTTCCGCACAGGTTATGAAAACGTCAATCTCAGACAACAACAACAGTCCTTCTCAGGACTTCACAAATCCGGACGACCAACCAACCACAAGGACGACACAACGCTATCGGCATGACGCCCAACGGTTCATTCCCCGTCTTATTGTTCTACCTAAACGTTTTACCTTCCTACGTAACTGTTAAACAATTTCGCTACTGGGTACTGAAAAACTGCTACTATTTTCCGCTCCCTGTTAGCACTTTTTCTAGGTGGCGGACATTCCCTGGTTCCCCCTCAGAATGAATCTTGCGCCTGCGATACTCGCGCAACCACCCACCCCTACCCCCCAACTCTTTCCCTCAACCTCGCCAACGCTTACCATTTCCTTTACCGGACCTCCCCATCCCTATCCCCCCTCCATTCTGCCAACCTCCCCACCGACTCCACCACCCCCTTTCCCCTCATTTCCTGGCACGCTTTTAACGCCTCTCCACTTGCATTTCCTTCCTCGGTATGAGTCATGCGCCTTTTTAGTACTCGCTCAAACCCCCTGACCCCCTCTATCCCTCTCGCTCCCCATGTGCTCACTCTCCCACTCATAAACACTTCTAAGGCTTCTCTACTTGCATCTGAAATCTCAGTCGTTTGTTGCAGGTGTTTGTGCCAGTCGTGGAGTCTCTCGGCATTTCCTTTCTTACTCTCCCCAAGTCCCCGGTGAAGAAGACTGGCTGCACGGTCATTTACACCGCGTTCACCCTGTGGCCCCTGGTGCTCGTTGTGATCACGTCATCGCTGGTAGCCGGCTCCGTCATCTGGGCCTCGGTGAGTGTTCATCCAATCCAAACACAGCTGTGTGCTAAATGACTAGCATGCGAGGACCTGAATACTAGTTTGGATGGAATGCAGGCCGTTACAATGGTTCACTGAGACATTCTTCAGGATCGTAGTTAATGCTAATAATAATAATAACAATAAATAATAATAATAATAATAGTAAGAATAATAATGATAGAAATAATTATATTAATACTAATACTAATACTAATAATTATAATGACTTTGTAGAAAGTATAAAGCAGGCATCACATGGTGGTAAAATATTAGAACCCATGGACTGAAGCCTTTCGAGTTTGTCAGTAGAAAATGTATCAACACAACTCGAGCTCCCTGACCTTTTGTTAGTGATTTTCGGAAAAGTTTCGAAAATTTTCAAAGTTTTCGGATTTTCTTTTTCAAAAACCGACATTTTGATCAAATTGGACGTTTTTGAAAAAAATTTGCAAGAAAGAATTATGAGAAGTACGGTTTTGAATGTAGTTTTTGTAGGAATTTTTCTAAGCGCTTCGTTCTGTGTGAGGAGTTTTCTATTAGAAAACTAATTCTCATTTTAAGGCGCATTCAATCGACTGTATTTATAGTTTGCCTTGAATCCACAATCATCATTCCTAACCAGGACCCGTCAATCCAGCTCCTTTAACGAGCTTCTTGTCAATCAGCTTAAATATGATGCAATCAATACTGAATATTTATAGAACATTCTCAAACGCTTTGGCTGTGTATGTCTTTCTGCAGGATGCAGGGAATTCAACCCATTTTCCTCGGAACACCATAAGGGGGATTTCTGAGGGAACGTGGTGGGCCTTCGCCTCCATGACAACAGTGGGGTAAGACGATAATGACAGGCAGTAGGGCAATTCGTGCCACTGACGTGGCAATACAGATTCAGTATCAAGCAAACGGCCTGACACTAGTACTGTTCCGTAAGGTTCTTTTCTACCATGTTAACGTCCGTTTCCTTATATAAATTTGGCGGCAGAGTTCTTCAAGCGAATCTCCGAGATTCACAACAGTTCTGCCAGAATCCCTTTGATTGTTGCAGGCTTACTAACGCTGCTAGAGATATACTGTTTAAATTAAAGATTAAAGAACACCGTCACTGTCGCTGTCGCATTAGCGTTACCCTCCTTCTTTCCCTTTCCATCATGACTCTCACCGTTGTGTCACTCTCCTTTGCTGTCACACTAGTTTCACTCTCCTTTGCTGTAACATTCTCCATTACTGTTACACTAGCGTCACCCTTCTTCATTGTGATACTAGTGTCAGTGCATGTCACTGTCACATTAGTGTCACTCTACATCGTTGCTACATTAGCTTCACTCTCTGTCACTCTATAGTGTCTTTCTGCTTTGCTGTCACTCCAGTGTCACTCACCTACACTGTCACACTAGTCTCACTCTCTTTTGCTGCAACATTCTCCATTACTGTCACACTAGCGTCACCCTACTTCATTGTGATACTAGTGTCAGTGCATGTCACTGTCACATTAGTGTCACTCTACATCGTTGCTACATTAGCTTCACTCTCTGTCACTCTATAGTGTCTTTCTGCTTTGCTGTCACTCCAGTGTCACTCACCTGCACTGTCACAATAGTGTCACACTTTTTAACATGTTTTATTTTAATTTTCTGTGACCACCACCCGGGTTAATAATCCTCTTTGTGAGGGGTAGCTACGCTGGAAAATAAATAAATAGATAACTTTACCATTGTCATTCTAGCTTCACTCTCTTTCCCTGTCATCAGCGTCATTCTGCTTCATTGTGATGCTGGTACATGGTGTCAGTGTACTTCACTGTCACACTAATGTCACTCTCCATCACTATCATCTGGTGTCACTCATCCTTTTCGCTGTCACGTTAGTGTCTCTTCACTCTCCTTAATTTGCTGTGAGAATAGTGTGACTTACCGTCACTATCACATTTGTATCGCTCATCTTCACTGTCACACTAGATAACTCTCTTTTGCTGTCAGTACACTATCAGAATGTCATTGGACACTATACAACGCCAAATTTTATCATGGTCGGTAAAGTGAGCTCAACTCGTTTCTCTGGGTTTTTCTTTTCTTTCTCATTGCAGTTACGGTGACAGAGTGCCTAAATCTGTCTTAGCACGTCTACTCGCTACGATCTGGATCCTCACAGGCCTTGTTATCATCGCTCTCATACAGGGAACTATAACAACCACTTTTACGTCAGACGTCGTCGACGCGCCAATCACCTTGTATGGGACAAAGGTAACTAAACATTCTCCATTCCACCTCAGACATACAACGTCACACCTTTAACATTAAAAACAACAAGGAAGGGGGTGGCTGGGGAAAAGCGAAACTCCCCAAACAACATCTGGGTACGAAATCAAGCATCCCCTCCATAGTTTGTGTGTAGCTGAGATTTATCGTTGGTTAGCGAGATCAAGGTGCGCGTGAGTTTTTCCCGCCGAATTAACCAGATTCAGCGATTTTGCCTTCCGGATCGAGATAAACTGGACAACTCTAGTTCCTTTCATTGTCGAGCTTTATTTGAGAACTGAGTGCTCGGGTCAGCAGTAGCTCGGGTAAGGTTTACATCTCCCATGGGTACAATAAATTTCTTCGATCAAACAACTCTTGGCTCTGGACCCAAAAACTAGACCGTTCGTTTATTGAACACATGCGAGATATAATCCCCCCCCCCCCCGTACCACAGTCTCACCTGTGATAAACCTTTTAATGTTCTCGTTTGAAACACACTACTCACTGTTGCAGGCAAAGAGTTGATCTACTTAAGAGGATCCCAACAGCGGTACCTTAGCTGTTGAGGCTTACACTTCTGCCGCACTGCTGCCCGCACTTAATTCTTCGCGATGACAATTGCCACTAGATAGGGTAACATCGGCGGTAGTGACAGTATTACGGCAGCGGTGTACTTAACTGTGCTGTGACTGCAGTGGTCCAGATAGCACTGTGACAGCGATGGCAGCAACACTGATTAGTGTGTCAGATGTAAACTGTCAACGCTGCACCAACGATGACAATGGCAACACTGTAACATTTCTAACTGACAGTGCTGTGATCAATGACAGCGATGTGCACATCACTGTGAAACTAGTGGCAACTGACAGCAACATCACAGCACTGTATCGCTGTTGTACTGATATGTACACCGTTATTTAAGCATTGCCGCTACCACTGCTGTCCTAGCGCTGTAACATTACTATCAGCACAATCGCTGTCGCAAAGTTGTGCTTGTTTTCGCTGCAACAATGGTGTGCACATCGGTGTCTAACCGCTGTGGGATGCCTTCTGTGTAGCCCCTCCCTTCTTTGTTTAGTTAAATAAACCCACCAGCACGTGGTCTTTACTACAGCATTAGCCAGGGTCGTGACTGTTACTTTGACCGTGACCGTGACCGTGACTGTAACCGTGACCAGGACCATGACTGTAGTTATGACCGTGACAGTAACCGTGACCGCGACTGTAACCGTGAGTGTAACAATGACCGAGACCGTAACTATGACTGTGAATGTGATGGTGCTAGTCTCGTTGCTAGGGTTTAAACCCTATGAGCGAAATCGTGTTCATTTCAATTCTTTTCGAGTTACAACAACCTTGCAAGTTATAGAATTAAGAACAATTTAAGAAAACAGTTTCAGGTTGAAACGATCAAAATATGAAAATCGATGGCAAGATACTAGGCTTTATCAAAAACACCAGGTTATTATAAGCAAAAGCACGAGTCTGTTCCTTTAGTATGTTGTAAGAGTTGATTTGACATGGAATGTTTGTCAAAAGGAATGGAAGGGTTTGTTCTTGAAATCATTAATCATATATGTACGATCTCATCCCGATAACGTCAGTGAAATCAGTTGAATTCAAGTCTTATTAGGAATAACTCAGTTTTCTGAGATTTTAGCTCTCCGTTTTTTGTCAGGTTGGGGCTCTGTCAAACTCAAGTGCTTACAGACTGGGAGTTCTGCGAAACTCCGTAATGAGTAAGTTTTCTTTATTATTTGGTAACCGAAATGCGAGAGAGAGAGATATGATGATGATGATGAATCCTTATTTAAACACAGGGCATTTACATTCAGAAAAGCCGTGTATTGCATATTACAAAATGTCTATTTACAAAGTATAGTAAAATATTCACAGAACTACGTAAATAAGAATCACTACAATGAGATAATTCTCATAAAATTGAATACGTGAACTATTTAGATTACCCCACACTATATCGCAATAGTCAAATAGGGGTTTAATAAGCGCGTTATATAGTTACTAGGGTTTCTTGGGGAACTGACTGAGGGCACCTAAAGCTGTGGATATCCTTTTACAAAGGCTGTCGATGTGGTCCCCCCATACAAGCCGCTGGTCAATACGTCTTCGGGGGGGGGGGACTCCAAGGTTTGTCATCGATATGCACGGTCTCGGCTTGGTATAAATCAAGATTTGCGAGGTTGAAACCTGATGCAAAATACATTAATTCACATTTAAGCACGTTCAAGCTAAGTTGAAGTGCATTTACTTCTGTTTTTATTGCTACTTGATTTGGCCGGAAGATTTGTCATTTCTCAGAAGATTGTTTTGGTTTCCGTAGATCAAACAGCACAATTAACAATAAATGTATGTTATTTACCGGCTGGATGGTCCGTATAGGGAGGCCGAGGTCAGCATATTCAGACCTTGGTCACAGTTTTTCCCTATACGGACCGACCATAAGCCGGTAAATAACTTATTTAATTTTTCCCTCCAACAGACATCTGTAGGAAAACAGCAACAAGACAAAATGTTACCGTGACCGTGGTCAGAGATAGGAAAATCTTGCCCGCTCACGAGTACGCCAAGAATCAATCATAATTCGGTATTAGTTACTGTGACCTCAGAGGAAAAAATAACGATAATTAACAACTGTTAATTTTTTAATACGTAAAAGTTCAAAACAGCTTTTAGGACTTCAAACCTCTAAAGACACGTGTGCACTATTACTCCCCCCCCCCCCCCACACACACACACTTTTTTCCTTCCCCATCCCGTTCCCTGCATGCAGCATCCTTTATACACACTTGTCAATCACACACTTTTACGAAAAATATATCCTCTCTTCTGTTTCTATTTTTTAAAGTGTATTTCTCGTACTTTTATTGGTTCTTAAAAAATTTTCTATTCATTTGTAAATCAGCTCAACAACTTTTGTCTTGTAGCTCGATACGAAACGTTTACTGAACTGCGCAGAGGGCTGCTGGACGGCGAGGTGAGAGGGATTTTGGTGGACACTTACATCGCAGGGTACAAAGAGGGAATCTTCAGCGGCACGCAGCTGAGGGTCAACAAGATTATACCCTACTCGACCGGCTACGGCCTGGTGTTATCGGGCGATGCTGTCTATTTAGAGCATGCTATCATAGACTACCTGGTCAAACACAAAGTGATTCGTTCAAAGTTGATTGAAAACTACGTCCAGGCAGTGAAGGTGATGCATATTGAACTTTATTTAATTGTAGACGGTAAACTTCTCCGGGAAAAAAAACACGAAATAACGATAAGTTAAGTAAAATAGAATAAAATAAACACCTTTTCAAAAGTGTTTAAAATTTATCGAGGGTAACACATTTATATCCACAGGAAATACTCTCCCACGTGGCCCTCATCATCGATCCAGATTTGGTTCGGGTGGTTCAGTCGAACCTCTAAACTAAAACAAACGCAAGTATCTTGGCCATACTTTTTCTTGTGAAAAAAGGACTTGTTATGCAACAATAACAGCTAGATAATGTAAGCGGAAGTTTGTCCGAACCCCCCTTCACTAAATCCTGGATCCGCCCCAGCTATTGACAAGTGTGTTGGTTCTTTTTAATATTTCCCCACAATAGAACATTAAGAGATTAGACCAACGGCTCAACATCCCTTTCAACCGACGGTGATGGCGAAAGAAGATCACCCAACAATGTTTTTTGGGCGATTTGTTTTTCTACGCCCACTTCAAGATGGCGTACGCTTACTATAACTGTAACCTTGCTCAAACTGTTCTCAAACTGAGAATCGTACTTAGAAAAATTTTAAGAAAAAATAGGAGTTAAAGTTGCCGAAGAAAGGTGGGCATGACGAGTCTCGAACGTAGGACCTTTTCATGGATCCTACTTCGAGTGTTTCAAAAGAGATAAATGGTATAAAAGACATCCGCCACTTTGCCGCCTTCCGTAACATATTCAAAATATCGTTAAGTTAATTTGCCAAAAGCTTCACCCTAGTTTGAAAGCAACAAGTATTTGCTGAGTGCAACTGTTCACTATTTTAAGATTATTAAACTCAGTACATAACTGTCTACGCTCTTCCAAACTTTTCGGATAAGTCTCTCAACACGACAACTTTCAGCCAACGTTTCTCGACCAATACAGCTTACCCATGCAAACCAGCCGTGCGTGGAAGTTCCCTTGTTAAATCTAACCGAACTTTAATTTGTAATTGAAAGATCTTCTCTCCCCCCAGGAGCCGCCAACGAGTCAAGAGGAAGAGAAGGTCTCCATGTTGCTGGACTCGTCGACAGATTTGTATCATAAAGTCGTTCTGTTCTTTGGCCTGACCTTGCTGTGCTGCTGGATGAGCGGAGTGGTGTTCGAGCTGTGGCGACGCGCAAGGGCGGGTTCACTTTCTATGTCAGGTACTAAGTTACCTAGGGCCCTGTTAGTTACACGCTTTGGTCTTGAGAATCGTGTCTTGATGCAGTGATACTTAGTGTTCTCGGACAGCTGTGAAGTAATGAGAGACGATGCATGGCTTGCCTTGAGCCGGCAAACAGCAGAATCAAGTTTTACTCCAAGTAGTACTTCTTGTTGTACTTATGTTTCTTCAAAATAGCATCATCATAAGCAACGTTATCATCACCAATCCATAATCATCACCATTACCATCATTACCATAATCATCACCATTGCCATCATTACCATAATCATCACCATGACGATCGTCACCAGCCCACCGTCATTGCCATCAGTACTTTCAATATCACTTTCACTGTTATCATCATAAACATCAACACCGTCACTATCGTCATCACCATCATCACCATCATCCTCACCTCCAATCCATGTACCATCGTTGTCAATTGCATATCATCATTACCAATATCATTTAGTTACTGCTTTTGTTGTTGTCATTACTGTTGAATCTATTACTAATGCTGCTGCTTGTAAGTCATTTTTCCTTTTTCTATTGCTATTATTATCGTCACTGTCGTTACCACTACCATGTCATTGTTATTGATGCTCCTTGTATTGAGACAAACTTTACTAAGCAAAACAGCAACACGTACACCTAACACTTAGCATTGGCGTCCTTCCACTTTTAATGCAGATTCGGACCGTGAGAGTTTGCGTAAGTATTCAAAACTGAAGCAAGACTTTCATAATGCTAATAAAGAAATGTGTGACACAACGATAGAGAGGCTGAAACAAATACGGACTTCATATCTGCGACAGTTGAAAGCCCTGGCACGTGCCAAGATGTTTGACCAGCAGATGGTCCAACATACCTATGCCCCAGTCAAGAGGCCAAGTCCTGTAGCCTGGAGCCAGGAGTAAATATTAACTCTTATTGGCTTCAAAATACAACTTTAATTTAGTTACCAGTGTAAAAAGTTCCATTGAACCGAAGGGAGATTCAGATTAGCTCAGCAGATACCACCTTTTTTTCTATGAAAAGATTTTGGTTTATTGCATAGTGCACATGTTATGTGAGGCACTCATAAACTTCTAGGTTGTCTTCATTTTGGAAAAGTATTTAAGTCTGGAAATTAAGGTGTTTTCAAGTTTAATCGATTTTAATAATAAGGAGAGTATCAACATCACCCATTATACCAAGATTATATACCGCTGTACAATAAAGCCAATAAACCCACAGATTACAAATATAGTTCTTGTTCCGGGAAACCGAGAGAAATTCGTAATAGCTCAGGGAACGCGGAGTTGAGGGGGGGGGGCAGGGGAACGTGCCCCCCCCCCCAAAATTTTTAAAATTATATAGCGTTAGTAAGAAAAGTGTCTTGTCCCCCCCCCTTAATGTTGAGTCACTAACGGTGCCCCCCCCCCTATTAAATCTCAAGTTGCTCCGCGGGCCTTGTAGCTGAATGACCCTAGTTACATGATAAAAAATAAATCAGTTTAGAA
Organism: Umimayanthus nakama; assembly: GCA_027574985.1. NCBI lineage: Eukaryota > Metazoa > Cnidaria > Anthozoa > Zoantharia > Parazoanthidae > Umimayanthus > Umimayanthus nakama. The sequence continues at coordinate 921 of JAOBRG010369304.1, read as the reverse complement.
CATAGAAAGAAACAAGCACGCAAGAGCAAGCATTTATACAGAGTAAAAGAAATAATACGAAAGTTAATATAATCTAGTCTAATCAGTTTACAACTAAACTCCAAAGGCGCTCTGGCAATGGAGACAAAAGACCTAGGAAATGAAAAAATTAGATTTTTTTTTAAAACAATTAAAAACTTTGAGGTGAGCGTGTTTCAATGTCGGTTCAATCACCTAATGTATTGTTGTACAACATGTAGTCATCGCAAGCGTGGAATCAACTAGAGCCTGGTGCTAATTATCTGGGGGGTAATTATATATCTTGAAAAGAGATTTTTGACGTACGAAATTAAATGGCATTTTGTTTAAAACAAAAGCATGGACATTCACACAAGTGAGGAAATCTCGTAGAAGCATTAAGGCTACTCGTTTAATATGTAAGTGGAATAAAGTCTGTTTCAAAACATTATGCGAAATTAAAGAGCAATGTAAAATAAAACAAAATGTAATCGCTGTGTACAGTTGTTGGTATCTCTCGTGTTGTCTTGTATGATAGATTTGAGGGCTAACTTGTACTGATCGAATCAAAACACACGGTTGGCTGAAATTGACACTGGGAGACTAGTCATGAAAAAAACTGTTTTATCTGCGTGGGCGAGGAGTACGCTGAAAAAATGAGTTTGATCAACAAAAGTTGATATGGTATGTTTCCGCCTGTGGGATATAGTGTTTAGTTGACGTTTTTAGCGTTAGCCCATCGTCGGAGCAGAATGAGGGATTGTGGGGAAATCAATGTATAAATAATTGGTAATAAATTTATGCGGATCGAAAAGTCAAGTTTTGCCATTGGTTGAAATTAGTAGCCTCTAATTGGTCAAAAACATGTTCGAAACTAAACGAATGAAAATCGTTCATTGATTCCGTTGGGAGCCAAGGTCCCGA
>JAOBRG010369282.1:0-11951 GCA_027574985.1 Umimayanthus nakama | reverse complement strand
ATCCTAAGAGATGGAGGAAATCGGCCGACCCCGATCTTTTGGCTCTGCCCGGTTTTCTCTGACAGTGACACTTAAGTTTTACCCTAATTGCTGCAAAGCATCAGAGTTGAGGTCAGAAAAAATGGGGTTCCAATGCCTTTCCCTTCCACTCTCCTCCCAGAAAACAAACAAATCTATTTTAAAAAAATATCTATTCACCTTTCAGTACAAACTTGCCGAGAAAAAAGAAATCAAGTGGGACGGGCTTTGATGTTGGATTAATTTACGTTCACTTGATGTTATCAATGAAAGTTCAAAATATTTGAGCCATCATCTCTTATCTATGTCTACCACCGCCTGTCAACTCGATCTAGAATTTCAAATGTTCTAAAAATGGTCTAAAGAGATTGCAAACCATAACTGTGCAGCAATGACTGCACCAAAACTAGATATTTCTTTTCAAATTGGTTTGTGCAAAATATAGAGTAACAAGTGAACGGTTAGAACTACACAGGTTTCAACTAAAACTATGGCAATGGTCCGAGTAGCAGCAATAATGATAATACAAAGACTAACAACGACAACAAGATGACAATGATAGCGATAACAATGGAGTTGATAACAATAATAAAAGCAGCAACAATGAAAACAGCAACAACAACAACAACAAAGGCAACTGTAACCATATATCAACTGAACCAACTGCAACCAGAATCTCAGCTGCAACCGCATTTGCAGTCGGAAAGAACATTAATTCAAACCAGATTTGTAAAAAAAGCGTGTCGAGTTCTGAAAATACTGAAGATTAATATCTATATGATGAGCCAGTTATTTGATTCACTAAATTTTAACGGAATGACTTTATGTGTCAGACATTTACTCTAAAACTAATTAAATTTAATCTAGGGCTGGTCGAAACTTTCGACTAAATAACTATACGGTATTATCGAGGTACATTCCTGGGAAACTCCATTAGGTAAACCAAAACTGACAAGCCAAATTAATCTTTAAGGAGGTAAATCTAATCGTAGGTTACAAAATTAGTTTAAAAAGTCGGGCCCCTAGTGCCAGACTGTGCGTCTATTTACAGCTTTCTTGGGCAGTGATTTGGTGCTATTAATTGAACACACGTTATCGTTACGGCTTCGTTCATACTCACGAAAATAATCAGAATAATTTAAAGCAGTTTTTGTGCAATAAAACTGCTTTAGTGTCTTGATGCAAAACGTTTGACATTCAAACAACATTCTTGGAATATGTAGGATTTTAAACATGTTCCGTCAGTTCCTAAAGTTAATTCTTCGTGAAGATAGCATCTAGACATTTGTGACATGTGTGCGACGATCCCTCGGGCTAAGCTACACCCGGGTTGTTAACCTTGTTATAAACTTCTCTGAAAAATCAATTAGCTGAAACAGCACACGCCCATTAAGTCCACTAACCACTATAATTAAAAATTTTAGCCGTCGTGCAGGGACTGTAAACTTCGAGAATGAAAGTTCTGATTGTCTGGATGGTTTAATGTAGGTTTTAACTAAAATTTGATTAAAATTGGCTGTGACGCCTATTTCGGGATTGGTGTCTTGATTATAAAACATATAAACCTGTCTGCAAAACTGGCTCAGTCTCGTGGTATGCCAGCGAATGTAAAGTTAACAATCTGTTCAAAAGTCCACACCAAGAAATGATTATTGAACACATCTAAAAATCGCCCTCGAAATCCCGTTTAAAGAATCTTTTGCATGATATTGGAACAAAATAGACGGGAACAGCACAGAGAAGGTATGAGCGGGAGTTTTCCAGAAGTCTGTTTCCTGAATTCGATAATGGTCAAAGGATTAAAATCACAACAGCTGATTAAACATAGTTTAAGTACTTATATTCCTGCGGATATTGTTTGTATTGGCACTCATTTGGAGGGCTCATCTTGATCTTATCACGATAGATATCTTGGTTTGCGACAGAAAAACTAGATGAGTTTTTATAAGGAATTACTGCTAAACCGATTACGGCGAGGATCTGATATAAAATTTAATTTAATTTTGTTTAAAAAAATGGTATCCTCTAGAAAAGGGAAAACTATCTTTTGCTGTGGCACATTCTCAAATCATTATATTCTATGGAGTATGCGGATCAAGAATTTTGGAAAGGCAGCTGGTGCATGGCAGACACTTAGTTTTCGCTATGTGGAATGTTTTGTTATTTGCTGGTTCAAGGATTCCCAATTAACTAGATTCATCCCACCACTGTCTTTGGGAGTTTAAGATTTAGTAGAGACCTGTAATTGATCCTAGCAAAACGAGATATCTCGCCAGATTTTGGCGGCATTGAAGAAGATAGAAAAAAGGTACTCTTCTGATTAGCAAAGGAGCAATTAATGTGGCAGATCACGACCTTCACTTCTTGCATGCCTTCCATTTTCTCCCGTTTAGCTTATCGAATTTGAAGAAAAGAAAGACGATAGCTTCAAGTGCAATTTTCTTTAAGTACTTCAGTTAATTAATTGTATAAACACGGCTAAAACTGAAGGGCATAAAATCTACTTCCTGAATAAATGCGGAAAGCAAAAAATGTGTGGCATTTTTAGTGTATTAAAGCTTTAATGATTTAATCTATGTCTCAAGTTCTAAAGTTTCTTAGGAACTTTCTCATTAGTCGGAAATTCTGACTGAAACTTTGACGAAGCCAGGACAAGAATCCCAGAAAGCAGAACAGTGAAAGGTCGTGAAACACAGCTGTGCTACTCGTTGGAACTTAGCAGAACACAAAGACCCCCGGCACGCATAATTCGGAGCAAGCTCGAAACCTGGTTATGAATTCACTTAGAGTAAGAGAGTCATTTACGGCACAGGACGGAGTTTCTTCAACTGCAAAATCCTCATTCAGCAACAAAAATCATCGCTAAATAAACAAGTTAATTGTTATTGTTAACTTATTTCAAGTAGGAAAAACTTTGGCAACACTTTTTAAAATAATACGTTTGACGCGATAAGCTTTCACTTCCCCAACTGAGTCAATAATGATTTTTTTCAAACTTTTAGCTCTATTCAATTTGCCAGTTTCTGTGCATGAGTGATTGTTTTGATAATTTGTTTGTAATTTTTAATAATCTTAGCAAAATTAGAAGTCATATTTGCTATGTACAAAGTTTAAAACCTCAGTTTTATTAGAAGGTAGCAAATACACCTGAATACGAAAACTTCACCAATTACATTTCAATGAATCTTCTTTGAGTTGAACCCAGAATCTCGGGCATGGATAAATAAAATGCACCGTCCTGTTTATTCTCACAAGTATTAGTTGTTAAAACGACAATAGGAATGTTACTATTAAAGATCGATTTCTTTTTGTCGGTTCTGGCCGACCGAAAAGAGTCATATGAACTGGTTCTGGCCAATTTATATCAAAAGTTCCAAGGCGCACGTCTATATTTTTGCCGCTACAACTCGACGTCCAAACTCCTGCGCTTTGGCCGACTTTAGCTTCGGGAGAATTTTGCGTCTTTTCGAATTTGGAAATAACTATCAACCGCTTTATTGTCACTTTATTGATACTGCAAGGAGAAGACGCATATTGCTAAAGTAAGTGGTGTCACAAGAAAGAGTTAACGGGCCTTTTCACGGTTTCAGCCGCCTTCTTTGCGGGTAGGCAAAGTGGGTCAAAATATGAGAGTTTGTGGAAATTGGGCGCCAAATATCTAAATTAACACTTTTGTTTCAAAAAGGTTATGAACTGAAAACATTAATGTTACTAGAGAGAAACTGAATGCAAAAAAAGAAAAGAACTGGTTCTGGTCGTTTTGAAAGGTGCAAGGTGCGCGCGCAAATTTTTCCCGCCACAACTCTTGGTAAGATCTCCGACTACAAACCAGGAAGGTCCCGGGTTCAATCCCTGGTGTGGCCGAGGGTTAAACTGTGGGCGGTCTTCTTTCACCACACCGTCCGTAGACAGAGCTAGAAACCGTTCAGAGTCTAGTCTCTCGAAAAATTAATGTAATAAAGTGCTAAACAAATATTATTAAATCCATTTATTTTATTTTATGTGCGAGTTCACACCTGGGGCTGGTAATAAATTGCTTTCCACAGTACAGAATATGCATGTATATTTTGACTCATTTTCTGAACTTTAAAAGCTGTTTCGCACAATTAGTACAAACAAGCAACTCTCACTTTAACCCAACAGATCGGCATCAGGATTTATCATCAGGAATAAGCTTGTATTAACATTGGAGCCATATACTATACAACTGAATACTAACTTTAAAAAAAATTCTAAATTGGCTTCATGTTTCAGTATGTTGATATCTAAACTTACTGTTCAAAGTTCGACTACTTCGTCATCTCCCGCCAGCTTCACCATCCCCTTAAACCCTATTATCTGACTTTTAAGTCAGATGAAAGTTGTTTCAAAACCCTTGATCCTTGGTTTAGTGGATTAAAATTGGCCGCTGCTTGTTCTAGACATTTGATCGAGTTCATGCTGAAACACTTTTATAGCAGCTAAGTATTGGATCTAAGTGCAGCCCCTTCATATTCAAGTATTTTTGATGTAATCAGAGATTACTCTCGCTACAGCAGTAAAGATACTATTCCATTGAATCGAATTAAAAATCTGGGTGGCGACCTCGATCAAGCTCAAAGTCCCTAAAAGAGAACGTGGTCTTTGCCTGAATCGATCCTCCTCGTTTTTTCTAACATTTCTGTTTTCCTTTTTTTTATGTTAACGCCTCTTGCGCGTATAGGTAAAACCTCTTTAACATGCTGATATGTACATTTGTCAGCTCACTGGAGACGGACTGAAGTTCCTCATGAAGCACAGAAAGTCTCCCCCCCCCCCCTCCGCTAAAGTCCAAGGAGCCAGACCTATAGCTGTATCAAACAGGTTATAAAATGGCAAAAAACTACCGTATTACTTCGAATAAACGCCGCTGGCTCGCGATTGGAGGGCGGCGTCTCTTTAAAACAACAGAGTTGAGTTTGAAATATTTGCTCTGTTTTACTTAAAAGTTGAGTAACATTCACTCAGCAATGGTCTTTACCTCCAATGCTTCCAATAAAAGACACCTTCTATTCGAGAGCGGGGGAGGGGGGGGGGGTTATTATTTTGCCCTCAAACTGCTGTGTTTGTTAGAGGGCGGCGTTTATTCGAAGTAAAACGGTGTAGAACTAGCAACTTCTTCTGGAATAGCTGTCTTGAAGTTTTCGCAGATGTTGGATACGTTTGGCAAAGGAAGCAATTTTTAAGTAATTTCTTTTTGATTGCATCTTGTGTTTGCCCTGGGAGAACGAATTAACGAAGACCATATGTTGTATAGACAGTCCTCGTTTGTTTTCGTAATGCCAAACATAACCTTAAGGCGACCTCCAGACAGTATATCCATCCGTCGTGCTGACAGGCATATCTAGTCATACTCGCCCCAGATGTGCGCGTCTCTATTGCTGTCGAGCTGACATTCAGCTCTTGCTTTGCTGCGTAGCAAAACAGCCTACCAAAAGTCAAATGGATTCGGCTCCCATAGTATCAGGTCCGTGATTGGCTGATCCATGGCCCTCAATGTAGGACCAGCTTGTTTTGCTGACAACCGCTTAGCAAGCAAACAGTCAAAGAACACTGCTGACTGACATTACATCAATAACAGATTGACAATTGAAAGTGACCTGCTTATGAATGTCAACAAGAATTACAAAAGGTAAACGTTCGAATCTGCACCACATGCGTCACTGATTTAGTTCTTTCCATTACTGAGGCGATTTTAAATATCCCCACCTTCGAAGGGGACTTTGAAATGAGCGACCGCCTTCAAATACGCGGCAACCCTTGTTTAAGCACCGTTTCCTCCGAGATGTAGCATGCTTGCTGTCACAGCAGGACGGTTATCAATCGTTTCGTTGGGGAATACCAACCAATCTGGCTTGTGGCTTCACCGTTGATTCACAGTACAGCCACAGCTACAGGCATGGGTATACTAAAAATAGCTGCGTTTTTATATTGAATATTCGCGCACGGAATCTTCTTCAACTTCTGTCAAATTTATGGTTTAAAATTCTCTTACAGAACATGTGGAAAATTCATAAATATGCGCCCAACTTCGAAATGCGCCCACCTCCAATGTTCCTCAGTAAACTATTACGGCACACAGGACGAATCGTTTTACTCACACTCGTTTCAGTTATTAGAAACCAGTTGCAATAGCAGAATTCGCGCGCCTCTCCGATTAAAAAGTTAAGAAAGCTAAAAAATAAATCATTTAACAAGCCAAGTAGCTCGTAATGCTGGAGCTCCCTTCCGGTTTTCTAAATGAAACGGATTGGACTTCTCCCGGACAGGACGCAAATCAAACTAGACTCCCTTGCAGGTTAGCCCCCGGGCTCGTAGGAGACTAGCGCTTGTACTCATTTATACAAGCGTTTAATTAATACAGCCAAGTCGACCAGCTAAATGACGTTGACAGAGGCACCCACGCTTATAGCGCAATGTTAACAATCGCCAAAGAAAAATCCAGTTCACTATCGAAAGCGTATGAATATACGTGTAAAAGATGAGCGGCAAAATCCTTCCGGTTATCCGGCAGTCCAGCCCCGGCGCCTGCCCCACCTTCCTTTCTTCCTTACCACCCCCCCCCCCTCCCCCTTTCCAGCCGCCGTAAACTTTACTAATTATTTTGAAACAGAAATAATATTCTGGGTGTAAGATTGCCCAAGTACAAGCTCCGTTTATAGGCCCTTTTATTAATGCACTCCTTTTAGAAGCCACTTTCTGTTCTAAAATTTTCCTTACGGCTATACATATATAAAAATCTCAACTTCAAAATGAAACTCAAGAAGCTATAATGTGATTGAAGCTTGGAACAATAATTTAAAACATGCTTAATGTTAAAGTAAATTAATTTTAATTTATATCTCAACCCCATAATCTGTCCGTTCTGAATTGTTTCTCTTGTGAAGCTTTCGGCTCCTACTCGCAGAAAAATGACCCCCGTTCCTTCGTTCATAAGTCGTATTGTGACAAAGGAAAGTTCATTTGTGGTTGCAGCACTGCAGACTGTAACTGTGAAAAGGTCACTTAGTGAGAGCCGGTTCCTTCGCGATTGTGAACTGATTATCTCTGATCTTGAAGATACTCTTTATCTATTTGATACTAGAAAACTGTAACTTCCAGTGCAGCGATATTATTTCTATGCCAATCGAAAAAACACACACACAAATCCCCACAACTGAACCTATGACATGTCTTTCAGATGCGTTTGCTTATTGGAAACGGTTTCAGAAGATAAGCATGAATTTAATCATATAATATCAATTTCGCTCTACGCGGGATTGGTTTTGACGGATGTTTTCCCAAGGCGATCTTTAAAGTCATGTCAACAATCTGACACCTTCCGGGAAAACATGCCAAATGCCTTCGCCCAAACAACCCAGAAATATCAATAGCTTGGGACTATTGTCATAGAAGGTCGAAAGCGTTCTTACCTTTGCTGACAATATGAAGGAGGAAACGAGAAGACAGACGGATAAAATGGACGCCATGCCTGTGAAAAGAAACACAAACAATTGTCAATCAAAATACAGAGTGTAAAATGAGTCCTGAGAGTGAGAACATCGCTTGTGCAAATGGCCAAAGAAAACTTCGAATTATCGTGCAATTACCACGTTGACAACATTACCAGGAGAACAAAAACTACAAGGTGCGCGCTTTCAAAAAGAAAGTGAAAGTCATATTTTGCTAACTTTTTAAACTGCGGGTTAGATTGTTTTTCCAGACTTTTTAAAAAACGATTCACAAGCGTAGGAGAGCTTTCGTTTACTCGCGTGTTCGCGGTACATGCCATCAATTAACTTAGTAAGCGCGCGATGCAAGTCCAATTGATCAAAGGGTTTCTAACTTTTGAGGTAACTGAGAAAATGACCGATCAAACGAGTGAAAGGATTTGGTATTTTAATTTAACTTAGTTACATTTTGAGCAAATTAACACGGAAATCCTTGTAAAGAATAGAATAATATACTGGACTGTTTTTAACAGTTAAAACCACTCGTCTAACTTTCTAAGTACATGTAGCAAGAGGGGATTGCGTAAATGTTTTAGTATTCTAAAGCCTGGCTGAGCTGAAAACCAACACGCTGTTCTGTAGAAATATCAAGGGTTGTCAGAGACACACAGATAAGATCTAAGAAGGAACGATAAATGTCTTATTGTTAAAGAAAGACGACAGGCTCAAAAGCCTCAATGGAGAATTGTGTGTCAGTGGACAGTAATCTTAACTTTACTTAGTACCAGCTCAGTCACTTGACGTTCAAAAACTATCAAAAATTGCAGTCTTACCTTTCAATCGCTTGCCAATCAGACAGTCGCAATACTCTGTGGCCGCACGCTGACTGACTGAGGATCACAGAATGAAGATCTTCTGCTTGCGCAGACTGTCACAAGATATGAGCACGCCAAAACCGCAAAACAGCACACAGATATGAAGATTTCGACACCTAGCTACGACCCGAATTGTTTCTCTAATAACAACTCAACGCTTGTCTCACAAGAACCAACCTTTTCCGGTTTACACAATCAAGTTCCGGTTGGAATTCTTCAAACACTGCTCGATTCACCTGGGAACATGCGTGATAAAAGAAATTTCGCCACCAACTGATTTTAAAAACTGAACCTGTCTTTATATCAATACCATTGACACCTCTCCTCTACAAATGGACAGTAGGCGCTGAATGACCTGATTGATCAGTAAAAGCTGTCACAGCTTTTGATAAGAGTTATTTATCATCTTTCACTACGATTAGTGTGGGAATTTGGGTTAGGCCAAGTTAATTGTGCTTGTGTCAAGTTGGCCGTATAGCGTTTCAGGAGAATTCTTTTCATCGGATTTTTGAAATGACAATTCTTGATAAATTCGCAAAAAGCCGCTATAGCTGCAGACGTAAGTTTTGCTATCTTGAAATGTACCACTCATATCAGTTTGATATCTTTGCAATAGAGTTCCCGTCGCGTCGTTATCATAGGTTTGGGGCAATCGGTCGACTCGAGGGCAGTCGCGGCAAAAATATTATCAAATGTGTGGGAAATTGTCCAACCCTAATAACTATGCCTTTGTACATCGGACATTTACAAAAAGTTGCCTTTAAAAAGGTATTAGTATGAAAATTATATCTTCAAAACAATAAGAGTACTTTTTAACCTTTGCAACCAAAATCTTAAAACTCGGCTTCCCCTGCATACGTTTAATCGGACTCGAGAGGTTGGCATGAAATTTTAAAATTTTGCTTTGCGAGCGTTTTAGCATCAACGCATTCAAGTTCTTTACACCTTCTTTAAAAATGTTAAAATGTCAATGTTGACAACTTCTAAAAGACAACTTTTCTGTCAAAACTCGATGTATAATAGTTGATTTATAACGGCTGAAAGTTTCCCTTAGGCCTTACATTTGCTGTAACTTCCAAGTTGCTGCGATTGCCTCCCACTTTAAGATGTTAAAGGAATTGAAAAAGTGCAGTGGTGTAGTGGTACCATCAGAGGTACCATACTATACAACGTACAAAACTATAGTAGTTCCAGTTTCATACCATGTCATACAGCTTTTTAAGTTCTTTCAAATGACTTTTGAAATTTCAATCTCTAGGTATTTATCTTGAATTTGAAAAAGGGTCGACTGAAAATGCGTGGCGTTTTGTTTTAAAAAAGGTTGTAAGTTTTGTTTGAAAAGCTGTAACTTTGTTTAAAGTACCAATGAAGAAGAAGGTCCTGCATCGTGCATAGTTTATAGAGACAGGTTCGGTGCTTATCAATACTTTATTGAAATTTTAAAAAATAATTCAGTTTTTAAAAACTTGTACAATATCCCATTCTACTCAAGATTATAGAACTCCGGAAATGACAATTGGAGATGCCTGCGGAGGAGGCTAGGCAAACAGTATATTTTCAGGAAAAAAATATGAGCAAGAAAACTGAAGAGCTAAGTTGACTTTTAAGCCTGAGGGTGCAATCGCGCAAACCACTCTTCAGTTTTGTTTTGGTTAGGGCGAGGGGGGAGGGGGAATTATAATAAAGGTATGTGTGGTGCCATTATCATGATTATTGGCATCCGAGTTGGCGTGCCCCCTGTGAAGGAAATGAGGCGGCTGCTTTGGAGGCTGCGCGTGGTGGGAGGGAGCAGGGGGGTGGGGTAGGGGGATTCGCCCGTATTTTGGGTGGATATGTCCTGCCCAAGCCTTTAAAAAAAAACCTAACTCCGTTTTAGACCCGCTTTCCAAAATTTTCTACACCCTCTTTATTTCAGACAAAACTTAATCGATATTTCAGATCACACATAGAATAGTCCATCGGCTAGCTGATCTAAGTCCCAGGAATTAGCCAATCAGGGGCGAGAACGTCTGCAAAACCGTATATCATGCCATGTAAACACAACATTTGCGTTTCACCTTGAAAAACTCATTCGCTACATGTTTACTTTTTGTTCCATCTGGCAATGCCACAGAGATATAAAGGCATTGGCTGTTAGTCTAACTGTTTCACGGTTTCCCTAGTTAGAAAGAAATTACAAACTGAAACAACCGCAGGTTTTATGATATATCGATACACAGTTTTGCAGATGACGTCACAAAGTCAAATTTGCTGTCATTTCACAGTTCCTGAAAAGTAATCAAGCTAGTATTTCTGAGAAACTGTCATTAGCGGTTTCAGGATTCGTTTATAGTATTTCAATGAAACTGCGATGTTGTCAGAACTTGGTAAGATCTGGCCTGTGATACACTCTTTTTTTTATAACAATATAAGAACAAACTTTATTAGAACACCCGGGCTGAGATTTGCCCAAAAATTAAGAACAAGCTAAGAACAGCCAACAGGCTGAAATTTGGATCAGAAAAATTTAAGAAGTTTATTTAATCCTTGTACACAGATTGAAATGTACCTTGTGAAAATAAAACGGTTGACAGGTTAAAAAATGATACTGATAAGCAAGCTCGGCACGTTCGCGAACGCTGTATTGACAGTTTCAAACACATATTTCTTAGTGCCGTTTTACATTTATCGTTCCTGGCAACTAATTCACTGTTTAAAAATATCAGGAAATAAGAACAACTTTTAAAAAAACAATTTGAGGCTGATATCGCCATAAAATTAAGAACAGCCCAGGCTGAACCGTAAGTTACTGGTTCTTATAAAAAAAACGTGTAGGCTGAAGACATTTTCAAAGACCTTGTGTGATGGGTGTTTCAGTTTGTGATTCTAAAGTATATAACTATAATAAAAATATTATTATTATTATAATTAATAATAATAATAATAATAATAATAAAAGTTTGATAATGATAAAACAATGGAAATAACAATAATATCAACTTTATTATATATAAAGTGCTTTTAGCTCTTTACAATACTAAAAATTTGAAACACACATAACTTTTTTGAACTGTAATAGCAATTTGAATAACTCTTACTGATATAATACCAGATGCAAAAAACATTCTAACTAATCTATATCATTTTACAAGAATATTGGCGATAAAACCCGCGTGGAACAGTATTTTAAGGACTTTCGGTTTAAAGAGCTTATAATTGAAAGACAAAGTAAATAACGTCGTTCTACACTATCGTTTCTTGTAAAATGTTTAGCGAAATCTTCAGTTATCCGTATCAGAATAATGGAATATGATGAGACACCAATAAACTCTAAATATCGCCCAAATGAACATATATTTCTACTTTAATAAACTATATTAGCACGAGTTTATAGCTGAATGACAAATACTGAAAAAACCCGCCAGAATAATACATTATCTGTGGTGTTTCTACAATATTGAAGAGCTGAAAAAATAAATAATACCTGTGGCGAAAAAATGTAGTTAGTGGAATGGGGGTTGGGTGGAGAGCTGACCGTAGCAGCTTCAGCTTATTTTGTAGCACGGGTACTGATAAGCGTCAAAGACGCGTGTTATAGTGGAAGGTGGATGGTGGGGGGGGGGGGGGGGGG
>JAOBRG010369260.1:0-11954 GCA_027574985.1 Umimayanthus nakama | reverse complement strand
ATCTTATTATAACTCAGTTCAATAACACTTGACTTGGTTACTATTTTTATCTTACTGTATGGTTTGTATTTTAGTTTTGTATGGTAGCTACTTTTCTATACTTAGTATAACTCATTAGGTTTTCAAACGGTGTTTTGATGAACTGTGCTAAGGGCAATCTTCTTTTGTCACGAGGGTAGTGGCATTCGGTGGAACCCTTTAAAAGTCATTAGAAATTGTCATTAAAAGTACTATCATTATTACTATTTCTCTTAAGGAAATATATATCCAATCCTTTTGACATTAAGAACTTCAAAAACAAATGACTTCCAATACTTCTTCTCTTCAAGAATTGTAATACCAGTGGCTGTTTTGTGCTTTTTCACCAACCTATTAAAAGCCGCAGAACTATAAAGCTTTGAATGCAATTCAACGCTTTTTATTTGCACATGGAACGCAGCCGCGTCCTGGTCCTCGTGCTCTGGACCATCGTCGCTTTAGAGCACCACCCTTTTTTAACAATCGCATAATCCAAGAAAAACAAATTCTTTTTTTACTCAACTGAGCAATTTTTGGACAGGAAAATGATTAACCAATACGCCCATAGACGCTGTATTTGCTTCAATATTTGCCTATAACAATTTTCAGAGGCTTGCCACAAAACATATGATAATTTTAAATACGATGTATGTGTAACTCAGTCTCTGATAGATAATGGCTCTGCCGAGTCGCTAGTTAGAATAAAAGAGCAATATGTTAGATATTAAAAATGTAAAACAAATGCAAAAGAATAATTTAAATCATTTATATGGAAAGGCATTCGAAGGCTCCACTGTCGTACGTCGTTCGCGTCTCTTTGATAATTACAGTACTGTAAAATCTGCTCCCTTTAAATCAATATATTGCGTCGTGCTTTAATAAATAAAAGCAATAAAAAGCTACATACGATAAATGTAGATTCATAATTTTCTAAGTCAGATTGACAACTATCAAAATAAATTAGGTTAATTTCACAAGGCAATCAATTTTTCAGGTGAGATGTATATAGCACAATTTGACGGCAACAATTCATTACTGAGAGGTAAAAAAACTATAAGAATCGTCTAAGCATTCGCGAAACTAACACAAACAACATTTTTTTTAAAAAAAAATTTTTTGTTTCAATTTTGTTTTTGGTCTAAATGTAACAAATTTACAACTGAGTAACGAATTTAACTGGCTCTTCACGAGCTCCATATCGGGCAGTTTCTTGATATTTCTGTCACTTTGGTCATAATTTCAGCGCGAAAGCGCAGTCCATACTATTTTCCGTAACCATGGTAAAATGAAATATGAACCACCTGCCACGGCTCTTAAAACATTATGAATAAACAACCGCGGCAACTGTATATCTACAGACATTAAAAGTTTTAGTAGCACCTTTCAACTGTTCCGTAAATCAAAATCTTGACTTAAAAAAAGTGGATGTTGAAAGCGTACTTTATAGTTGTTTTTTAACCGAAATAACTCTTATTACACTTGATGTATTTGATTGGATTTGACACAGCTTAATGAGCTGATTAGCCAAAGAAAGACGTCAACTAGATTACAGCTACAAATCCGCTATTGTTGGATTTCCGTTGCTTTAATGTATTCTGGTTAATGTTTATTTTTTCTGTAATTAAAACGGACGCATTGTCCAATGGGAGACAGATTCTAGTGACACATTGGAAATCCTCATGTTTATAACTTTTAAAAGAAGGAGTTATATTATTAATTCGTGAAAAAATCGTCTTGTCAGGTTAGGACAGCCATCAAACAGGTAAAATTCTAATCATGGAAAATCTAGACTTTTTGCTGGGACGCGTTCTGTGAATCAACCAAATAGTTTTGATACTCTTCGTTTCAACGAACCACATCTGAAGCCTTTTTTTTTCTTTTTGCGGCAAAGAAATGTAACCAAAAAGAAACGAGGACGGTTTGAGGGGGAGGGGATTTTGTGTTCACTAATAGCGTGTTTGTTTTGTATCTTATTACAGAAAAAGTGAAGCACATTTGCGTTGAAGAGAAGATCAAGAATTAGTCGCTAATTTTCAAAGAAATGACGACACTAAACTCGTCGTTAAATTCTAACAGCAGCCCCACAACTCCAGGTAGCACGGGTTTATTACATGACGACATTAAGATAACCGAGGTTGTCCTGTACACTGTTATAGTGCTGATCGGCATTACAGGAAACTCTTTAGTAATCCACCTCGTGCGCACCACCCGAGCCATGCAAACTACCACTAACTTTCTACTGGTGAACCTAGCGGCGGCCGATTGCCTTACACTACTGTGGTCCACGCCTTTGCATGTGTTTTCTGTGGCCGTACCCGAACATCCCGCGGGAACGCTGGGAAGCTGGCTGTGTAAAATCTTTACAGCCAACAACATGGCGGGGATCACTCTCGCGGTATCCGTGTACACGCTGACTCTTCTTTCCATTGAACGCTATCACGCTCTACTGAAGCCGCTCAGCCATCGCAGGCTCAGCGAAGACAACGTCATTTACGCTATCGGGGCAACGTGGATACTCGCGACTATAACACAGATTCCGGTGTTTCACCTTACGAAGTTTGACGACCACAGCGGTAGGTGCAGTAGCCCGTGGACGGCCCGAGACACGGCACAGGCGATGAAGTACTTCGTGATCGCCATAGTTACCACAAATATTTTCATTCCAGTTATTGTTGTCTCCTTCTGTTATTCCGTACTGGTCAATGGGTTGTACTGCAAAAACACCATAATGGGAGGCAGGAGCACGCACGGCAAGAAATCTCGTGAAGCCGACATTCGGTCAAAAAAGAAAATTATCAAGCTTTTAATCTTGATAACTCTTGTCTTCTTTCTGTGTTTTTTGCCCTTTGCAGTTATTATGGTGCTGTTTGCGTCAGGGTCATTTAAGAATTACGCCGCTGCTGAAATGAACCATGTTATAATAGTGTTTGAAGTCACCAAGTTTTTAATGTATACGAACTCAAGCCTTAACCCGATACTATATGCCTTTCAGAGCACAAACTATAGAAACGGCTTCAAGAGAATACTGCTGTGTATCACCCCCAGGTCTCGCGTTGGACCCAACGGCAGCGTTCACGAAGACACGGATGGGACGTTTAGGGATGTACCCTTAGCAACAAGTAACAGTACGAACGAAAACGGGGGCAAAAAATCCTCGTATGGGACTTCTGTTAACGACGAGATGAAATAGGCGAGGATTAAGTATTCTGCATGTGAAGGAGTCAAATTGGAATCACGGCATAGGAAAAAACACCGGCTACCAGGGCCACACTTGTTAAGTTGCATGTTGCTCCTATCTGAACTCCGAAGTCGAAAATAACAGTAACACAAGTTTAATTTATAAATTATTGTTTTCTTTTAAAATTACTGTTGATTGAGAGTTGAATCGTTTTCTCCAGCTTGTATCTGGTTCCTTGAGTCTTTGCGAGATCGCCTAAAACACAACGAACTGACTTAATCGACAAGTATGCAGGAGTACAAAAGGATTGAAAATAGAGTGACAGCGATATCAGAGAAACTACTAATTTTAAATTATAGAGCAAAGAGATTTTTCGTTTTGTATGACAACGAAAAAAAGTCTTCTAAACAAAACATATGCGATCTCATTCACTAACACTCGTGAAACTTCAAAAGGGTGTGTGGGGAAAGAGCAGATCATGAAAGGAGTTCTAGGGCAATGCTCTTGGAACATACGTTTTTATCTTCTCATTTGTTCTAAAAATTCGTAATAAGCTCATTCTAAAAATGAAAGACGGAAACAGTGAAACCCTTTTCTTACTTTGGTGTCAAATTATTACCGGCAAAGCGACAGCACCGATTTCGTAAACTTTTCACGACAAAAAATGAGCTGTTTTCAAGACGAACTGATAATTCATAGGTATATGCAAAAAAAAAAAACCTTTGCGATCAACACCTTTATACACGAACTGTTTATAAAAGCGTAATTTTCATCAAGCAAAATAGTTTAAAAGAAAGAAAGATAAAAATAATATGTCTGTGTTTGGGCAGCACACATTTGCAATCAGCTAAATATGCAAATGTATCAAGTACACAATAGTGCAATTTCAATTTGAAAATCCTCCCAATAATTACTTTATAGTTACAAGTTTTTCTTTTTAATAACGAAATAATTGTGCATTGCTTTCAAACTCATTAAACTTTTCATTCAAGTTGACTTTTTGTTGTTGGAGAAAAACACTGGTTTGACTAGTGCTCTGACAGAATGTCAACGAGGACGAAATTTTGAGCTATAGAGCTGTTTTTCATATTGTGTAGTTTTGTTTAGAACACATCGCAAAGACCGTTTCCGGGTCAGCAAATATTGGTTAATGGTTTTGCTCAAGCTAACATATGGTTTTGTCCTTTCACTCCGAGTGTTTTTTTAATAAAAAAAATGCGAAAGGAAGTCTTGACACCTTTGCAGGAACCGACAGACTCAACGGACAAACAACACAAAAATGTTGCGAAAAGAAGTTGAAGAACGAAAAATGATTGAATGAAAATAATGAAAGTACACAAAAAAATGAAACTGTAAACCATAAAAAACTGAAACACAATAAAAAACCCGAGCTATTCAACACATATTTTAAAATCAAATCATTTCAGCGCTCACTTCGAATCATAGGTTGTATCTAAGAAATACAAGTAAACAAACACACTCGGTGGTTCATTATTCTAAACGGTTGATAACAATTTGCCCGAAGCTTTGAATACTGACAGGATAGAGTATGGATGTTGGCAGATCTTTAAATGCCAAAGCAGTAGTTTAAAACTTCGCAATTTCACCACTGAAAATGCCTACTCGACATGTTACCTCATTAGTCCGTATTTCAGGAAACACGAAAATACTATTTGCTCTGAAACGCCTATACTTCTCACTAGAAGATAATAGATCGCAATAGAGGGAGGAAATGTACCAAGAAACGAAATTTAAATGACTTTCCGCGCATTCAAACAAGAATGCTTTTGTATTTTGACCTTGCTACAACTGCGAATTTGTTTTGGGGCTTTAATTTTGTTCAAATTATAATTTGTGTTCTGAGCTTTCGCAAAATAACTATAAAAAAGCCATTAGTTTATGGAATGGCTTTTACCAGAGGCTATGAACAGCAAGAATACTTGTTTTTTCTTAACCAATGAGACTTATATTCGTTTCACTCTAACAAGAAAGTAATGAACAGATGCAAAGGCCAGTGGAAAAATATGTTTTGTTAAAGTAAAAGGCAACAATTGATTCTTTTTCTACTTCAAATTCGCAAACTGATATTATACAAACTATGAAAAAAACCTTGATTTTCTAAATGAAGAAACCGTTCTATAAAACTTCAACCAACAAAAAACTCAGTTTACGATATTGTTATTTTAATTATAGATTCGAAATCGAACAGACAAAAAAACTACATAAAGAACTTTGAACTAACTGGCGAACATGTCCACGCTGATTTCTAGTAAGCCGAATAAAAATGCGGTACGCGACTATTTGGATTTCCTTTCATTAAGAATATATAGTTTGTAACCAAAAGTGGGCAATTTTCGGAGATCGATACCTAGAATAAGAGATAACTTTAAACCTCAAAAAGAGAGCTAAATCAGTTCTAATTGAGTCAAAAATTGCCCAGTACAACACAAGATATCAGTCCATAGCCAGATAATGCGCGGTATCTCCTCGATGGGAGGGACGTACACCACTGCGGCTTCGGAAATAAGAATGCACCTGCCTTTTCTCCCAACCACAGATCTGTGGACAACTTCTGTCAATACTGTGTATTTAGTTGTGTGAATATTATCAACATATCTGTTAAGGTTGACAGGCCGAAGATTCTGACAACCCGTGCCTAAGCAAAAGATTACACAATAAATAGACTTCTGTCGAACTTGTCTCCGCGTTTACGAAATTTAGCCTTTGAGGTTAGAATTCCGCAGAATGTGTTTGACAAGAGAATTCGATGTCTTTACGACTGGAATAAGGTAATGCCGATTAGTTTAAAAATTGGCCTCAAGCAATCGTGAACTTTAAAGCTCGTACGACTTGCACTTTTCAGTTCATTTTTTCTCTTTTAAAAACCTAGTTTTGTCCTCGTTAATAGTTAACAGGAAGAAAACACAAGGATTACATATTGGCGAGTGAGGACTGGAAAATTGAAAAACTTCGCATTGTGTAAACTATACTAGTTTGAATAACCTCTAAAATGAGGGTTTTCCAGTTGAAGAGCAAACCACTGGAAACAACATATTTAAGGCACAAACTACTTGCAATTGAACTTAATAAACTTGTTTCAAATCTTAGAAATTAAGATGTATACAAATAGAACAGGAAAATAAAAACGTACTCTAATACTAACCAACGAACTCGTTAGAATGCGAAACAATGCAAATATTTTTTATAAAATAAATTCTAAAACAGACGCAGAATATACTGATTTGTGAAATATAGAAACGTTTAACATAGTATGTAAGCTAGGTTTTCGCACTGCGAACAGCCAAGTATGCCTTCTCATCCCCCCTCAGTCCCCCTTCCCCTCCCCACACAAACAATAGCTAAAGCAACCGCAACGCTTTACAGGAAAATAACTGTTCCCTCTTAAGAACAAACATTCTATGAAGAGCAATTTTCAAAACATTCTGCCTACATTTTGAGCGGAACAAACTGTCGAAATGTCATTTTCATGTTACCCTTTCCTTTTATGTTTTATCATATACTTCCTGAATAGCTTTCTCCAGCTCCAAAACTGCTGTACTAAGTGGGTGCAACACCTTAAATTTTAGTCGTGCTGAAGGGACTTGAAAAGAGTTGTAACAGTATTTTATAGTAGAGTATTTAGTATGTTGTAATTGTTTTTTATATAGTCGAGGGTTTTCAACACGAGCCACTGGCTCGAGAGTAAGGGTAACCTTTCCCGACGTGATCGACTTTAAATAAATTATTGTACTGTATTGTATAGTATTTAAAAGAGAAAAAAAAAGCTAACAGAACGCAATAAACACTTACCCTAAGCAAGCAAGTGCCATTCCTCGGAAAGCAAACAAGCTGGCGTTCGTCCATTAAAAATTAACTCCAAAAACTAATTTTAAACTTACACAAAATCCACAAAAACTAAAAATTCCTTCAAAATTAACAAATCGCTTCCCATCACTTTTTGACCCAACTGGGTTATCTCCAAAAGTTCTCAAAATATTTGTGAGTCTTTGTCAACTACAGTATTGTGTCGCTTTGATTTAGATTTGTGTTTTTCTTAATTGCAACGGAAATACCGGCGATTATGACGTTCAATTGAGCCCCGATAACCCGAACCCTCAATAACTCGAATTTTCCGCTAGCTCGAAGCAAAGCTAATTTTTCATGCGTTTGCCTCGTATAGTTACTGAAAATTTAACCCCTCTAAGGGAAGGTTCGTTTTTTATTGGGGGGGGGGGGGTGGGTCAGGGTTTTTAAGAATGTTTTAACAAAAAAAAACCGTTGCCCTCCCACTTGCTGGAACGAATTTATGCGTGACCCGTAAAAAAGATCTACACAAAAACATCTGACCCTCCCCCACATGTTCAAAACAATGAAACCTTGCTTAAAATCGGACTTATGAAACACGTGGTTTGTTGTGTTTGTAAAGATACATGGGTAAGGATATAAGAGGAATATGGAGGCTTCTGGTCCTTTGCCTCAACCAACTGACAACCATACCTTGACTACTCAAGACTACTGAATTTTCGTTTTCTTTTTTTTGGTGTGCAACTCCCACTGATGACCGTGAATCAGACGACTTCAAACCACGTTCTTAGATCAAGAGATAGTTTGAGGAAAATCAGCTAGTCAGTGAGGACAGAGAAGCCTAAAGAGAGTTCTCGCAAATGTACATTGTGCCCGAAAGGTAGCGCAATATGTTGACGTCCTTGTGGGGAGAAGAAGAAGAAGCTAGGAGACTGAAAGGAAGAGATAGGAACATTTGAGCAGGGAATATAATGACATTGACTGGGTTGGACTTTACAACACTGACAAGCTGTCTTCTTTGAGGGTGAATGAGTTGTCATTACAGTATACATCTCCCACCACAAGATTATTTGCAAAGGAAATTAAGCTGAGAAGGTAGTATTAGTTAAGACACACATTGGAAGCTTGCTTTTCAATTTTATGAAACGTCATCAACCTCCGCAGTCCCTTTAAGAAATAGAGAACAAAGAGCATCTTCAACATCTGAGCTTGAAACCAGCTTCGAAAAAGACGTATTTGGGCGAATTATTGGTTCAAGCTCAACCACCTTAGTGATGAATCGTCACTGGAGACTGATTTTAATGTACCAACACCCTATCAAGAACCATTACAAACACCAAAATATGGACGAAAGCAGGCACGGGTTAAGAGGATTATTATTTTAGATGGAGAACATAGTTTTTCAAGACAATGTTTCAACATTTACATGTTTATAATTACTTCCCTTCAGGTACTCGAAGTCCATTTGTAAATAGATTTTTTCAACAAATATAAAAGTAAGATTTAACGCTTAACATTCTGAAGAGCAGTTACTTTATAGTATTTGTGGTTTTCATGCTTTAGTTTTGTTTTCTTTCGTCGTTTTTTTGCTCTTACATTTCTATTAATCTTAATATAAAACATGTACAAGCAAAAAATCACTCTAATCAAGTGTTTCTGGACTTTTTGTTTAAAATCCCTATAACTCGAAACCCCGATTACTCGAAATAATATCAATTTCCCTTGGCAATTCGAGTTACCTGGGTTCAACTGTAGTTAAGCCTGAAAATTCATCTTTAGGCGTTGCTCACACAAACTGAGACCTATGAGAACAAACTCTGGGCAAAGCTCGGATTATCTTCACGTTTATAACGGATAACTTTAGTTTCCACGTGCCTGCAGCTAGCACCTCGCCACATTTTAGATCAAATTCGTTAATTCATTTTCTTCAATCTCTTATTTGTGAGTTACAATATGGGACAACTTATTGAACTTTTAAAACCAGTTCTATCAAGCAACAATATGGCACAAAGCACTGAATAAGAGTAAAAGAACCCATTCCACATACAACTAGTCTTCAAACCTTCTTTAAGACTTAACTTTTCAATACCTCAAGGATATATTTTGGCAAATTTACTGAAGACGTTTGCAACGTCTTAAGGTTACTGTTCAGTTGAGCGATGTTTTCGGTTAATGGAGTATATCTGTTGTTTTGTGAAGTAACCCTAAAACCTGTATATCATTGAAAAGCTTATTAAATTCTCTGAATCACTGTTTAGTTTTTTTCGCAATTTAAAGAAAAATAAAGAGAACGAACACCTTGTTTCCCGACCTTTGCTTTCTTTTTCCGAGTTCCAAGTCGGACGTGTTATGTTTGAATGCACCACTTATTACATTTTATATTTGACACCATTCGCAGTCCAAAACCGTGTCAAAGTATGTTTTAAATTTCAAAAAACGCTGACAAGGTTTGGAACTTCAGTTATTCAGTTATAGAACTGCCAAATTTCAAAATAGTGGGCAAAAAATTGCCCGAGTTGGAACCTCGAGTGTCGCATAGTTTAATATAAAAATAATCTCGAGAAAAAAAGCTTTTCAGGCGTCCCCTCAATCCCACTTCCAGTCACTCTTTTCAAGTCCAAAATCGCGTTTTGCATATGAGAATTTCTTTTAATTTTTTGAAAACCTTATCTCTGATCTATCCATATGGTTAACAATCGGGCTATTTTCTTTCCTTTCATTCGGGGTCTGATTGTAACTTCATTAAAATCAGTTATTTGCCCTCATTTTGGCCATTTCCTTCGGTTTCAAACTGAACAGTAAGCTTAAGAACATAAACTCAAAAATTGAGACGGGAGAGTTACTTTCGCATAGAGATAAGAACAATTTAAGACCACTTTTTGGCTAAACTTCAGTTTTTGATTAATGAAAGACAGTGGTCCTCATCCAGAATGATCCCAGTATTGCTTACAAAAAAAGAGCTGTACCACACAAAACGAAGAGCTTTCTTTCCGACCAAATAAGAAAAGCATACGTCGGCAAAGCCTGTGTCAATCCTTCAGAAGTCAATTAGAACAAAGGACAAAAGGAAAACAATTTTTAAAAATTTGTCAGTGAAGTGCCAGCACCGAAACCAAACTGAGAGAGCCTTCCTATAACTTGATCATAGAAGATGACAATGTTAATATTTGTCAACTGATGACTTGAGCAGTTACACTTTTGCCATAAAATGTCGCTTTCTTAGTAGTTCAATTTTTTAAGGTCAACACTGAAGCTGAAGGACAATTTATCTAGCCGTGAACAACCAACAGATTGTCCAACTCGACAGACATATGTCTTTGAGAGAGACGCCTTGGTGCTAACTTGGTTCAAAAGGTTTGATCTGTATCTCAATATCTGTTGTCAATATAATGTTAGAAGCTGTAAACTTAGAAGCTACTTTCCTTTAGGCAACTTGGCCGAGCGGTTCAGTGAGGCGCTGACTCCTAACCCGGAGGTCCCGAGTTCGAGTACTCGGCTAGTCATTCACACTGGTGTGTATAAACTTCTTTCTAATCATTATAACTTTAATCTGTGCAAATGTCACTAAAACACCTCTTATGGGGAGCTGTCTTTAGTGATTTGTTTAGCTGTTGGTTGTTTCCTCCATCCAAGTTTACTGAAGGATGTCCCAAGGCCTCGATGTTTGAAGAATGTTTTTTTTTTAAATTGTTTTCTCACCCAAATGCGAAACACGTTTGCCTTCGACCGTTGTTTGTTGAGAGCCACTGACCCGGCTTACTCATAATTCATCTTTTCGTAGATATCAACGGTTTCTTCCCCTTCAGAGCACTTTGGATCAGTTACCTAGCTAGGTTTTTTGTCCGTCCTTTTGCGTGACTTATACATCAACAATTGAAGCTTTAAAACATCCAAAATGTTTCACTCAAAAAATAAACGCTATATCCAATTAAACAAGTCTGTGTTTATAAATTTCAAGACAAGTTCAACCCTTTGGAAGTGAATTTATGATTTTTAGTTTGCAAAACTTTTAAGGTTATTAACTCAGATTTTAGTAGTTAAACGACGAAATTGCGGCATGTTCCTTGTTGAAACACCAGCAAGTAGCGTTTTGGTCTGCAACGTGTGTTTTATGCAGTAACGCTCTAATCTCAGAACGGAGTTTTTCATTAATTATTGAATAACAATAGGATGAAGAGCTAAAACGTGCGGTTGTATGTTTGTTTACGGATTGCCGTACTTACCCTCTTGTTCTCACCAAGCTTGTGTCTTTCAATGCTTTTCCTAACCAACCTGCAACATTGAACTGTGTCAAGTGGCTTTGTCCTCGATCGGTACTCTTTCTTGCTTCTTATTTAAGAATATTTAACAACTGTTCGCCGAAGTGGAGGTGAACACGGGAATATATTCTAACAAATCGCGAAGCGGCGAGGTGAATATTTTTCACTAGGCATAAACACTAAGGAGAACAACTGTTTAAGTATAAACTCAATTCTAAAATAATTTATTTTTATCTGAGTAAGTTAAAAAAAGCATGGACAAAACGCCTTTTTATTGTATGAATGCTTAAAATGAATATGGATGAATATTTCCTATTTTTGTCCAATCAGAGCGCGCGAAAAGTGATATTTACTACTAATAAAACATTTATTTGATATTTACAATGGTTTGACTGGTACAGATACCAGCACCAAAGAAACAGAATATGACACAGTGCGCTGAACTAATTTTCCTGTCTGTTTTCGAAGCATTAATCAAGGCTTTTGGCCCAGCAAATCGCTCCAAAATTAAAATAATTACCTTGGAAAAGATACTTTAACGTGGATCTTATAACAAGTCGGAAATTAACAACGAAAATCTAGAAAATTCCGACCTTCAACAAAATAAGGTAAAAATGTATACAGTTTTAAGAATGGATATCTATTCTCCCTCTAACTCTGCCAACACGTTATAACCTGATTCAATGCATACTTAA
>JAOBRG010369249.1:0-11955 GCA_027574985.1 Umimayanthus nakama | reverse complement strand
ATTTTGTGGGATACCTGTAAACTAGCTTTTCAGCTAAGTGTATTTACCCACGTTAAATAAAGTATCTATCTATCTATTCTATAATAATCATTTTTCAAATTACGTTTTAAATAAATCAGCCTGGCAGAGCAACTGCAGAATACCCCCCCCCCTCACTATTGTTCTGTATTCTACTGCGCACAATTTTCTATAGAAGGAGGAATGCCCAGTAATAAATTAACTTAAGTTAACTCGAGTGGGTGATGGGGGGAGTATTCTGCAATCTATAGCCAACCCGGCTGTCAAAACTATTGAGGAGAGGAGGTAAGTTCACAAAAGGAGTTCACACAGACTTATACTTGCATCATCCGTGTTGCGTCCAAGGTGTTCAATAAATACATATATATACGCGGTTACTGACTTTGTACGAGTCGAGCGTTTTTCAAAATGTATAAAGTTTTGTTTCAAGCTACATGACAACATGTATGTAATTAATTAGGATGTATTAAAACGCTGTGTTGCTGTTAGGGCCGCCGCAAATTTAGAAGACTTACTCGTGGAAGTTGCCTCCTAGAGTTTGGGTCTCGATCGTACATGTACATTCTTAATTGCTGCTGGAAGAACTCAACGAGAGTAAAGTGACAAAAAGTATTTCCGATCTCATCTCGCCAGTATCAGTATATGTTTCAAAGGTCTTGCAAACATGCGCACATTTTACTATTAAAGAAATTAGCCTTACCTGGGTCCAATGGGTCGATATTGACATCTTTTAGTATTACCGACTGCTGTACAATCAGATCTGAAGTGATGGGACTCTTCCAAGACCCATATACACTTTCATGCGCAGGAATTTCCGCCAACCCATCCGCCATCTTGTTGTATGTCCGTGAGCTTCCGGTACTCTCGGGGTGCAATTCACATAACAACTGGGGGGGAGGGGGGCGGCATGCAGGCAGTTCAGTTGATATGCTATACAAGTGTACCCCACTTATAACGTATTACGAACTGGATTTTTTCAAGACATTTTGTGTGTGTGTATGTTTCTATTGATACTGACTAACTCAACGTCCTGACATGTCTCAGGCAAGGGCTACTGTAGTTTTCCAAAAGGTGACTGGCTCTGTGAGTTGTACTCTCTGCCTCAGCATTGTTGGTTTTGAGACACAACGCACGGACAAGTTCTGCTCGTTGTAGCTTTTGTTGCCAAATTTATTGAATACATACTTTTTTGAGAGGCTGAATGTTCTTTTTAATTTTTTTTTGAGGATTTCAGTCTCAAATGTTCTTAAAAGTTCTTAAATATGGTTGTTCAGTGTTGGGTGTGCAGTCTTTCTGATTTTCCGTTCGTACCATCAGGTTAAGCCAACCGGAAGCACGGATGTTTAGTATCAGAAAATAATGTAACAAAAAATTAAAAAGATTTCAAATAAACTTGTACGTGCATAACACGATGTTGCACTGCTGAACATTGTTGCTGAGATAAAAGGCCTTCCCGATCTTGTGCTGCTTCAAAAATAACAGTTCTGCGCCTTTCCTCTGCCTCGAGATGTTTTCAACATGTTCTTGGATATGGGCATTTTTCAGCCTCATGTTAGCGAACATTAAGTCTAAGAAAATGATGGCTGTCTCTATTTGGCATCTAAATGAACCAATAAAAATACAGTTGTATTCGGATTGACAATTCGTCATGATCAGCTGATTGTGGCCATATGTCCATCATGTTGGTTAGCAACCAGCTAAAGAAAAAAACAACCGAAAAGGGAAAAAAGAAGATCAATGGAAAGTGGAAACGTGTTTTAAGGATACCGTTCACGTTGGAACGGTTCAAAATTTCGAAATTGAGATTTTTGCAGAAAATACATTAAATGAGCTTCTAGTAGGAAAATTTTTTTTTTCAAAATGTCTAATAGTTTGCGAGATATGACGAACGAGAGTTTTTACCGGAAGTGAAATTTGTACGACGTGCGGCGTACTTTAGCAGTCAATTTCTCGAGACATGTTTTTGCTAGAACTGCGACAACGCAAAGGATCAATGCTCCCCCAATTTTTAACCTCATACTGTCAAATTTGGCAAGTGCATAAAACAACAGCAGAAAATGAAAACCGTCTTGGCGAATTTTGAAATTCCGCTCCAATATTTTTTATGACTCAATCAAGGCAGTTTTGTACGCTGCAAATAAGGAATTTTCCTCAAATACCTGTAAAAAATTAACAACGCATTCAATTAAAAATCGCCAGGACGGAATCAGAGTAAAAAATGTGCTGAATCTCATAAACAAACTAAAAATGGATGAAATTGAAACTGACAGCCGCATTGACGTCTAGAAGTGAAAACAACAGTTTGAACTATGATGCTCGCATTCGTTTCTATATCAAAATTTTTAAACAATTTTTCCACTATCGTTTAGATAATTTTATAAGCTTTCCATTGATATATAGGTTTGTGGGTATCCGATGCGTATTAACGGAGTTACGTACGAAAAACTGAAAACACCGCTCAAGGTGAACGGTAACCTTAACAAGATTTGCGTTCGGGAAAAACTGAACCTCCGTTTTTGTTTTCAAACATGGTTATATCAAAGGTCTAACGTCCGATTATGACAATTTTGATTGTTTTTTGCAAACTCAAATTTAAGGACTATCCAGGACCTGGAAATTTTTTTTGCCAATTCCGGGACTTCCCAGGATTTTCAAGGACTTTGGCAATCCTGAAAAAAGAGTGTTAAATCTAAGAAAATGACAGCCGTCTTAACTATTTGGCAATGAACCAATACAAAATATAGTTGTATCCGGATTGACAACTCGTCATGATCAGCTGATTGTGGCCATATGTCCATCATGTTGGTTAGCAACCAGCTGAAGAAAAAAACCGAAAAGGGAAAAAAGAAGATCAGTGGAATATGGAAACGTGTTTTAAGAACTTTAGTAATTTAGTTAGACCAATGTTTGCCCATGAACGTTGAATTTTACGGCATTCGACGAAAACGATTGGTTTTCTTCCTGACCTGTGAAGTCCATACATGGAAAACTAGATTTGCTAGTATTTATCTTACGGATCAAGGGTACGTTGTGCGCACTCTTGTACTATGGCACCAGTTGTTGGTACAATCAAGGTTCGTAAACGAGTTTGATAATCTAAAAGGGCCGTACATAGCGCGCTCGGGGGAGGGGGGATTAGCTTCTCCCCAAGCAAAAAGGTTTCCACTGAATTTTTCGAAAATATTTTTACAAAAAGGCTGTTAACAGCATTTCACAGCTTCAAGGTATGTCGCTGTCCTTGAAAACTACCAAAACCTTTGTCGTGCGTTGCTTTTGTGCACATATAAGGGTTCGAGAATCCTGAATACGGGCGTCTCAGCTGATTTGGACCTTGCGAAGAAATAAACCCTTCGCGGTTTTCGACCCCTTTCGATTTTTACAATTGTCGCCGAAATCAGCTTAAGAAGCGAAAACGCACAAACACAGCCGAGTTGTTTTGCAGAACACAAACCAGGAAATAAATATAGCTCCTGCTCAAAATAATTGATACCTGATAATATATTCGATGATTACTTCAAACCAATATAAAGTCACAGATATAACACTCGCTCCAAAACTAATAAGGAATTGTATATCCGTAGGACAAACACGAATTATGGTAAATTCGATATTAAATGTTCAGCTGCAAAAGTATAGAATGACATCCCTCTTGGTATAAGAAACAGTACGTCAGTCGCAATCTTCAAGAAACAGTTCAAAATTACATCTTATCATCGTAATTCCTACTACAAAACCGCAATGTTTACTTTGATATTTGGTACTAGACCAAACTGATTCTAATGTATGTATGCTCTTTTCTATCTCCAGTTCGCTCATCGTAGACATTTCAGTTGCTGTCATATAAAATCCCTCAATCTGTCTCTTGACTACGCAACCTTTAGTATGTAAACAAATGTAAGGTGCAGGAACCCGTTAACCCCTTCTGGGTTGTATTCCTGCACCTCTTACACATTGCTGTCTTACAAATTTTCTATCTTGTAAAAAACTGTGGAAATAAACTAGCTGTTAGAAGACCAGACCAAGGATTAACTAACCACACAGGGATAGGGTGAGAATTACAGTTAGGGATGGGTCATCTTTGATTCGCAGACGAACTCTTTAGCTGAATAGAACGAATGCGCCAGAAATAAATATTTATATGATTTCTGAATTATTTCTTTATTACCGTTGTTTTATAGTTTTCATTATAATCTTATGGCACTTTTAACTCTTAGCTTTGCGCGATGAAACGTTTCAATTGAGGTTGATACACGTATGTGTATCATGCCCAACTGCTTCCAAGGAAAAACATGCCGTGTTTCTTAAAACCAGAAGACAAGTATATTTTCTTACATGTATCCTGCCTTGCTCTACACTTTTTAGCAGCATTAAAACACAAAACCAAGGAGTAAAAGATCTGTTTTGAATTGGTTTTACATAAGACAATTGTGCCACTCACACTGTTTGAATATGAGATTATTTCCTCTTTGGCCATACACCACCTCATATCCAAGGCCAAACCAGCGTGTTCATGGGACGATCCTTAATTAAGAAACTCTGACATATTTTCTGAGTTTCACAAAGTCAATCTTAATTGACAGCTACAAACGCAAACCTTTGCTTCCCGATGTTGCATTTGTCTTAAAACAATTCTATTTATCTGCTTTGAACATGTCTTAGGCTGGTCTTCTCTTTCTTGAATCTACATGCATGTAATTGGTACGCAAAGGTCAGAATATTGTGTTTGCTTTCCTGGGATCATCTGGGTAGATGCACACTGTGTCCTCAGCTGAACCACACAGCAAGCACGTCATCATGTACTCCTGTTAATCAAAGAAACCAAACAGATGAAGCAAATGTTAATCAGCTGATGGGTCTCTCAGGGACTTAGTTGCCATTCATGTACATGTATATTGTTATGTAGGGAACAATGTGATAAGGCCAGATGCGGGCTGGTCATTGGTAAACCACAAACCAGCTGGTAGAGCAGCAGTAATCTGCTTTTAAAGGTCATGGGTTGAAACCCAACTGGGGTCAGAGAATTTTCTCTTTCTCTGTGTCAGTCCACTTCCTTTCTGGTTCTATTGTTCAGAAGGCATTATTTGGGATACATGTATACAGCACTTCAACTTACACATACCACATTTAAACCATTACTAATATTTGCTTACAAATGCTTAACGGTCAAACATTACTGTTTGCCCCTCGTTTACAGCTTTAATTGTAAACATTTTGAAATCACAAATGAATCCTGCTATTTGATTGGTTCCCAGCAGATGGGTCTGAGCATTAATTGCACAGTTTGGAGTCTGTAATCGCACAGTTTTGAGTTGTAATCGCACAGTTTTTGATCTGTAATCACAGTTTTGATTAACCAATCACAGAGCAGAAAAAGGTAATCTGACCAATCACAGAACAGCAATGTTAGCACACAATGGTGGGATGTCAACTGTAAACAAGAGAAAAATAGTGGGATGTCAACTGTAAACAAGAGAAAAATGGATGAAAATAGTCATAGAACATAAGATTTTGCTTTCTAAAAAATGATTTCAAAATGTATCTAATTAATTAGTAACTGAACAGAGTGTCGAGCAATTTTGGTCTGTAGTCATACTTGTGATTTCAAATCAAACTCGCGCTGCGCACTCATTCGATTTTGAAATCACGCGTATGATTACAGACCAAATTGCACTCCACTCTGTTCAATTACCATTATTAATAGTATGATACAGTACATGTAGTTACGAATTCATACATGTAAGTCAACCACACTCACTGGCTCCAGTTGATTGAACATTGTTTTCATTTACTGTACATTGTTACATGCCAAATGGATTACGCATATTGTGATTGGACAATTCCAGGTCCCTAAGTAGCTGCAACAGTTTTTTCAAAGTTGGAACAATTAACAAAAGCCTCATATATCAAGCATTTTGTCAGCCTTGTTTGCTCGGTTAACATGGTAAGTTATGCCCTGCAACTTTATCTACATGTATTTGTTTGTTCATTTATTTGATTATTTCCATGTACATGACTTGTATAAACTACATTTATTATATACTTATTATTTAATATATTTTTATACAGGTTGGCCTAATTCAGCTACATGTATGTCTGGGCCCGGTTGTATGAAGAGTGGATAACTTTATTCAGCAGATAAATTGCTATCTGGTGGAAAAAACTGACACGTTCTTGATTTTGATTGGACAATGCACCAATTTTATCCACTGGATAAGGATCTATCAACTGGATAGAGTTATCCACTCTTTGTACAACCGGGCCCTGTCTCTAGACAAGCCTCATTATAAACCAGGGCCTGGTTGTACGAAGAGAAACAAAACTGGTTACAAATTAACAACAATAAAGTTAGAAATAGTATTCTAGAAAATATTAATACCTGGCTTTCATCAAATACCAAAATGGTATTTAATGAATTAATAACAATATAATACAATCTCAGCATTTTCTTAAACTTTAATCACTTTGCCCAGTCAGAAACAAAAGTCACCGTTCATAAACTAGTTTATTAGCGAACAGTTCCTTTCATTCTGACACCTAGCATTCAACAAACAGTTCAAAAAGTTAACTTTTAACAGCCAAACAACCCAACTACCTGATAGTCCCCCTCAACTTGAAATGTGTACTCATGTTCTGCTATAACATGATCACAACTGGAACAAACATCTGCAGTGAAAAAAGAACAATGGAAAACTGAAATACAATGTAGAAACAGATGATTACAAATTAAACTACCTATTAATCAAACAAAAACATATTAATTTCATATTTCATTCTTTTCCTCTCCTTGTGAGAAAAAGCTTTCTATACTGAAATTGAAATATTCCAACAAGTTTGAATATATACTATGGGCTATATGATGATGAAGCTGTTTGCTGTTTAATCCCTTGGTTAAATTTACATGTATCCCTGATTGCTCATCGCAAGTTGTTTGATGAATAAATTTGTCACTGCTTCAAGCAATGAAAGTATTGTGATTTATCCTGGGTGCAAAATGGTAAAAAGGTTTAGCAGGTTTTTCATCAAAGAAGATTGCTTGTTAATGACCACATTTCAAGAAGCCACTTTTGTCCAAACTGAAGATGTTCATGTATTCTCAGATAGGTGTTCATTCATTTCATGACCAATACCATGCAAACCCTGAAATAAGCCCTCTGGTCCACTTATTCTATGTTTTCTCCAAAGAAGCTTGTAATCCGAAAGAACTTAACATCTCCGCTTTGATGCACCTAGATACATTTGATATGTATGGGGGGAGGGGGGAGGGGGCTGTACTTGGAACATATATCACCAATTAATGAACAACAAAAAAAAGGTCTCTAATCCATACGTTTGTATGTGATCTGTTCTTCCCCACTGTCATCTTCTTGTTTGTTGTGGTCAGTTATGTTCAAAGACTCCTTCGCACCACACACCACACAACCCTTGAAGTTTAGCAGATAAGAACCACTTTCTACGCACACGTTACCCTGTTGAATATACAAAATCCAGCCAACATAAACCAATTATCTATGTTTTAAAAAATTTCTGATGCACACCACACAGCCTTTCAAGTCTAGTAGATGAGAAACACTCTCCTGAACGCTAGCAAGTGGTTCCCCAAAACTTTGAATTAAGTGTTTACAAAATTTTGGGCTTGCTTGAATGCACACACACAAACTTTAGCTTCCAGTGTTCACTCTTGGATCAAATTTTTGTTTTTGAGCTATGCTCATTTCCAAATGTTACCCAAAAGTAAAAAGTGATTGCACTCACCAAAAGCATGATGGACTTGCACGTTCCCCAGTGCTCACACTTGCCATATGCTACCACTTTTCACACACACACACCCCCTGTCTGACTCTCTGATACCGAGTTTAGCATCGCCAATAAACCACAGGCTTTTTAAAACATTCCCTTGGGTGTACTCTTGAGCATTCCAGGGTCAGTGAAGTATTCTAATATTTATTATGCCAAGGGATATCTCGGTCATACGGGCTATCTTTCTCCATGTAAACAGGGCCTTAATGCAGACGGACGCAACAAGTCACAACATTGTTGTGTGTTGCTGATGGTTTTTGGCAAACAATGTTACGTCTGTTTGTATGGGCCTCAAACTTTGACTGATTTTAAACTATACGCAACAAATGCCAACATCAAAGTGGTTCCATGCAAACGGACTATTAAAATATGTTGACCCAACAACGTTGCGTCAGTTTGCAAGGGCCTTGAGATAATTAGGTCAGATACAAAATTGAGTTTCGGCAATATACATGATCTTATAATTTACATATAAACAAACTTATAAACTCACCCGACTAGGAAGAATCTGTTTAACACACTCTCTGCACATTTTCGAAGCTGTAAAGGAAAACTGTAGAGCAAACTAGTAAACATACGTTATGGAACTGATTTTTCCACATTCATGCTCAAAAAGTGTCAGGCACTGCGCTATTTGCGCTTCAGGCGCGGCTGCTCAGTCTGTGTCCGTGCGTTGCATGGTATCGAGGTTGTGCCACGTGTTTCCAGGAAACATCAAGGTCACTGGAAAAATGCGCAATATACAGTCGAACTGGTATCATATAATATGGTAATTTGTTAAGCATTTTAAAATAAATCAGTTGATATATTATCTGGGTTTTTTTAGCGAGCGTTGTTTGACTGCTAAAGAACAACGCCACTTTTGAAAAGTAACTTTGACCATTTGGTTTAATAATGTTGGATGACAGCCCAATTCGTGCAGGTTGAAACCTCGGTTGAAACTGTAGACGACAACTTGGCTTTGGAAACATCGAGTCAATTCATCTAAGCGTTATCATACACTAAGGTAAAGGCAAAATGGAAATATTAAATTGAAATGATGGTTAAATTCACACCACTGTTAGCGGAATCACTAAATCAGCAAGCTTTCTACAAAACAAAAAAATATACTAGTAGTATTCAGGATGTTCATCAGTGGGGTTTTGCACACAACTAGGCTGCACGCATTTTTATAAGAACCAATAACTTTCGGCTCAGCCTGGGCTGTTCTTAAATTTTTGGCGATTTCAGTCTCAATTGGTTCTTAAATTGTTATTTTTTTTCTGGTAACTCCACCCGGAACAATAAAACGACGCTAAGAAATACATGTTTGCTATTATTTCATTCTGCTGTACTATACTGTGCAAAAAAGTTTGACTTTGTCGATACCTTGTCCGCGAACGTCACAAGCTTGCTTATCACTTGCTTATCTTCCAGAGCTTGATGACCCAGCTAATTCTATCAGATCTTTTATACATTTACATCTCATTCTGTGTGCAAGAACTAAATAAGCTATTATTACTATTATTACTATTATTCTGATCAAAGTTTCAGCCTGGTGAGTGTTCTCATTACTTGATTAGGTCTCCTTGCCTTGGCCAACAAACTTTTTGCGAAACGCCGTAAATTATTAACAGCACGCACAAAAAGAGACCGTAGTTTTTGTCTTTTGGGTCTGTAACGCTCTTTCACGTGATTTTGATTATACAGTCACCACTATTTTGCCAGCTAGTTGTTTCAATGTATTACTAGTATTACTAGTAAATTTTACAATCATCAAAGTTATCATAATTTACCACAACCGACTGAGTAAAAATACACTGTGGCTACACCCCATGTATATCAGAGTATTAAACTTAGAAGTAAAACTATTCCACAACGCTGGCCGTGTGTTTTGGTCGCACGTCTGACTCCGCTTTATATTGTTGTGACATTGCCAGCGGCACTTAAGCCTCTGAGGACGTAGAAATCCTGTAACAGGATTTTCGATGAATCTGTTTATTGACACTGTGCTGGCGGTGCAACCTATAGAGCTAATCACATTGTTAACAGGTTTTCGTCTTGCGTTTATTTTGCTGAAACAAATTTGTACCATTTCGTGGATTTGGTCATAAAGGAGCCGAGCCTGGTAGTGATGTCCGGAAAAATCTGTAACATCAGACTTTTTTTATTGTGAACATAGGTCAGTTTGCACAGTTCAGTAGTATACATTCAAAATTTGTTATAGTTGTAACAACAAGTAGTCCATGCAACTTTTCGGTTCATCCAGATTGATTTTGAAGTAGAAACCAAAAGAAAGCTCTTCAATGTTTATAAACTCACCGTCTCAAGTTTTGACAACTTAAACTTTAAAATTAGTTGTTCATACTGAAGCTTTTTTGTGATATTGTAACTTTAACCAATTTTAGATGAAATATCGTTCAGCAAATTTAGTGTTCTCGCATGAGCTAGCGAAGGAACTCGGTTTTAGTGCTCAAATACACTGACACGCGCAAAGGACGCCGGACCTGTGACGTGGGCGTTTAAACGTCAATCTTTCAAATTCAGTTCGAAGCAGAATTGTATTTGATGGCCCAGTTTGCTCCACCCTCCGCTACCCCCCCCCCCCCCTCTCGTACCTACATTTCATTGGCGTTTCGTGTGCCATTCATTATCCAAACACGAATATAAACAACGTTTAGATTAATTACGAGTACGGATTCTTCCCTTTTGCGGAACTCGTTTTGTTGACTGCTGCAGGATCTTCAACAGGGGGGATCCGCGCAAGTTTTGCGGAAAGAGGGGACCCGGAAGCTAACATGGCTTTTGAATACTCATTTCAGTCGTTTTCTTATAAATCCTTAGCAAGTATATTCCACCAAAACGGAGGCCCCGGTCCTCCTTGGCTCCTTCCCCAATTCCACCACGGTTCATAATTCTCGTACGGAGACGGGAGGACATCCATGTTATTTGACCCACCATGGAGTTTGCGAACTGTCAGGGTCGTAACGAGGTATATGGGACCAGGGATGATCGGCAAAAATGGCCTGGGATCGGGGATCAAGTGGGTGGGATCTGGGATCAGAAGAGAACTAAGAGAATACGGGGTCAATTTTTCGAAATCTTTTGCGATCAGGGACCATTTTTTGAAAGTTTCGGGATCAGGGATCAAAAACTTGTCTTAAACAACGGGATCACAGCTATTGAAATATACCTCGTTACGACCCTGAACTGCAGCCAATAGTTTGGTCGTACTAAAATGTCGTACTCGTAGTCAAATCTCACGGTCGATATTTACTGGCCCGCGTCAACTTTAATGAGTTGTTTCTTCCTATAAGTTAACAAACATTGAGCTTAGTTACTGTCTTATTAATAATAGGACATCCAACTCTGCAAGCAAGCCGTCACTTTGGAATGTCACGCAATCTATACAACGCTACCGGAAGTAACGCGACAACAAACCAGTATGTTGAAGATTTCCTGCAACGACTTAGGCAATCTGTCAACTACAAGCAACTCTTCGATCTCGACAGGTAAACAGCGGTAATCAGAAATAAACTATGTATTTGTAGTAACGTTAGCAAAATTGTAAGGTTTGAAATTGTTATAGATTTTTGGATAATTGAAGGCCACAGCTTTTAACGATAACACACTATTACCAGTTACCTAGCTTACCATATATCACTTATTTTCGCTCAACCTTAATTTCGCGAACTTGGGATAAAAATATTTCATGGGACTTAAGTTTTGTGAGTTACAGATAAACATGTAAAGTGCTTCAAATTTTGTTCCGCTATTTTTTTAAATCGCGAAAATCACTAAAATTGGGCCTCGCGACAAATAGTGATTAAAAGGATCTATTCTCCACTCAACATACACTCTCTTTGTTTTATGAAAACCTTGTTTATATGAACGTTAAGGCTAAGATTTGCCCAAAAAAATTATAGGGGCTGAGTCAAGAACATCGGCCAACATCGTCAGGCTCAGCCAAGTTTTACGTGTTCTTATAAAAACAAAGTTTACTTTACTCTCCGACAAGACACTAATATTTTTTTATTACTTGGTCGTTCTTGGCTTTTTGATGGAAAAATTATGTTTAATTAAAAAATGGTCCATGCTTGGCGTGCGTCTATCGAGTTATGGATGCACGCGGGAAGTTGGGAGAGCACGAGAGAAGCGTTT
>JAOBRG010369238.1:0-11955 GCA_027574985.1 Umimayanthus nakama | reverse complement strand
TTTTTATTTGCAGCAACTTTTTTATTTGCAGCAACTTTTTTATTTGCAGCAACTTTTTTATTTGCAGCAACTTTTTTTTATTTGCAGCAACTTTTTTATGTTTGTATGGTGTGCAGCGTTTAATATGCGGTTGACCTTTTTTATGTAGTGACCCTTGTGGGCCACCGTACTTTTCTCTATTTTTTTCTTCTTGAAGTAATTTTTTTTTTTCTCATAATTGCAAAGTCGAATAGTATGCCAAAACAAATCAGAAATGTTATAGCATAATAAGTAAACGTGATGAATAATCCAGAAATAATTACGGCCATTTTCCTTTACCAGGGTCTCTTGCACATTTATGTAAGCTAGCTGTCTTGAATGGGTAAAGAGTTATCTGGCGTGTAGAAATTTTCAACAGAATAATAATCATTAATTCTGATCAGTCATTTTGATCAAGCTTGCAGTAGACGCTCCAACGTGCATTTGGCAGCAGATGGTCTGTTTCCACGCCAATAAATTTCAAAATGTAAACAAATTGGTTCTGGACTAGAGCTGGAGTACTGTTGCACCATAGTAATGCAAGCCAATCGCATGCGTTTTGGGCTTGGTCACGTGTCAAACCCCAAGCGACGATGGCAGAGTGGTTAGCACTTCGGATTCTGTATCATTTTGCCCGGGTTCGAATCCTGGTGGACGTATATCAATTTTTTTTCGTTTATTCTTTTTTACTTGAAGTAATAAAGCCCCTTTATTTTTCTCTTCATTTAAAAGTTGAATAATATGTCAAAATATATCAGAAAAGTGATAGCATAAAATGTAAACGTGAAGAATAATCCACGGAAAAGGCAATTGCAAAAGGCGTTTCATAGGCAATGACAAGCAGATCTCGGTTCCAAAACAAAAGCCCCCAACAGTTTTGCGTATGGACTCTGCTTATCGATCGTTCCTTTGATAGCAACGAAGTGTATGCATAATGTATGTCGCGGGAGAGAATAAATGAAAAGAGAAATGCCAAAAATACACCAAAATAATACCTTTCCTGTTAACTTGCAAAGCTTGTAATGACAAGCAGAGAAAAATCTACAAGTAGCACAAACAATCGCCGGTCCATTAGGAACCCAGGCTCCAACTGCGCAATGAGAATGCGAGCATCATAACTCAAACTGTTTATTCCGTTTCAAGACGTCAATGCAACTGTCAGTTCCAATTTCATCCATTTTTAGTTTGTTTGTAAGATTTAGAACAATTTTTACTCTAATTCCGTCCTGGCGATTTTTGACTGAAGTCGTATTTAATTTTCTGCAGGAATTTAAAGAAAATCACCATTTGCAGCATATAAAACTGCACTGTTTGAGTCATAAAAAATAATTGGAGCGGAATTTCAAAATTCGCCAGGACGATCTTTGTCTTTGGCTATTATTTTATCGACTTGCCAAATTTGACGGCATGACACTAAAAATTGAGGGAGCATTGATCTATTACATATTCGTAGTTTGAGCTAAAACATGTCTCGAGAAATTCACGCCTAAAGTAAACCGCGCGTCTTACAGTGTTACTTCCGGTAAAAACTTTCGTTCGTCATATCTCGCAAACTACTAGACGTATTGAGAAACAGTTTTTTTGACTAGAAGTTCATTTCATGTATATTTATAATCTGCAAAAATCTGAATTTCGAAATTTTGTTCCGTTCCAACATGAACGGTAACCTTAACTCAAGTTACGCAAAAATCGAGATATTTTCTCCCTGCAGCTCATGCACACTCACGCACACACGGCTCTATGAACTGCCGCCTTGCAGCCTCGGCCTCTTGGCCTCGGCTGCTCGTTGGCAATAACCAAATCTTGTCAGCAAATAAACCACAGAAAAGAAAACCCGCTTGAATCCTCAGCTCGTTTCCCTAGGGCCGAAGAACATTTTTTCAGTACTAGTAAAACACACATTTTTCTTAACGTTGTCATTTGAAAAAGAAACATTGTTGAACATTGCTTTTTTATAAAAAGAAATTGTTCTCCCTTCCTCTTTCTTTTTTTTCTTTTGTAGTTCACTATTGTAGTTGTATTTATTTTTTTCCTTTTTGTAGTTGTATTGCACTTGTAACTTCTGATCCGCCCCGATTAGCCCTGATATTTGCGGATCAGTGTTTTAATAGTTGTGTCGTTACAGGGATCCTTCTTTATCTCTTGCATCCACTCAAGATTTTCTAACAAGACCTTTCTTAATTCTTCCTTTTAAACAAAAAGCATCGTGTTTGTGGCTGCATGCTTTAGCATCTTCTTAAGCCTGTCCGTTTTCTTGGAGTTCGTGAGTAAGGTTTTCTGCTTCCTCTTCATGAAGAGCCAGTACTTGATCTTGAAAAGCTGACCACGGACTTTCATCATATCCTTCATCTTCGGTTGTATACACGTGGATTCTGTTCCACAGCCTGAGCACGCCTTGTTAGTAGTCGTAGTCACACCCAAGAAAGAATCATTGTCCTCATCGAAATCAGTCGTACTGCTAACGTTACTGTTATCCGTCAATCTAGGGTCGTGAATTCGAGCTGCGGTATCAATTTATTTGTTCTAAGCATTGATTCTATATGTTCGAGTTTCGGTGACGTCATTCTAAAATAAGACCGTTTTCTACGTGCGCGCATTACATTAACTGAGTCCGCGATGAAACTATAGTAACTCTACAGAAACCCTACAGAAAACCAACAGAACCCCTACAGAATCTCCACACAACCCCTACAGAACCCCTACAGAACCTCCGCTTAACCCCTATAGAAACCCTACAGATCCCGAACAGAGCCCTCCTAAAACAACCTACTACCACTTGTTGGTTTGAACAAGCACAAACTCATCTCGTCCTTTTAAGTGGCTAAGTAACTTAGCTGTCGTAACGGATATGTGTAAATAGGGGCCATGGTACCGAGTAGTTTTACTTAGTAGGTAGTACTATGCCTCGAAGGTTCGCCAGGTTATGTCCGCTGTGCGGTCGGCCAGATCTAATTAACAATTATTCCACGAGCTCGAGTCGTACATGAGCTGATAGCTAACGAGGCGCAGAGTACCAAGTTGGCTATCAACTCATTGTGACGAGATCGAGTGGAATAATTGTTTTATTATATACAAATCATCAATCAACATCCTTTTCAATAGTCGAATGATACTTTATTCCGGCAAGTTTATTTGGGAGTTGTGTTCATGTTTGAGTTCGAATTCGTTAAACAAACACCAGACGGAGTTTTGTATGAATGTTTCAATAATTGTTTAAAATTTATAATTACTTGAAATATTTCTTCATTTACGTAAACGTACCAATAAGAATCTTGACTCCATTTTTTTTGTTACGTTTTTGGTGTTTTCTGGTGTGTTTTTTTTTTTGACCTCTTCTAACCTCAACGAGCCTCTAATGAAAGCTATTTCTTCAAGTATAACTAGTATACATATACTTTACGGTACTTTTACACTATAGGTGACAGTTGTGTTGCATGTGTTCTCGAGTGCAATAATTACCCGGGGTGATTAGTGAGTATAAATACGTTTTCTACAGGGATATTGGCTTATTGCAGATAGTTCCACAGAGTTTCATGTGCTGAAACTGAGCTGGGTTGGTTTTATGAGTTTCGTACGAATACAACAGTCCGTAGATTTACAATAGAAGTGATTTAGTTTTTCCGCTTTGAAATTGGAGGAGGTTCGTTCGTACCGTTTTTGAGTTCTCTGGCGCATTTTAGTTGTTACGTTCGACGAAGGAGAACGCACACTAATCTCGCCGATGCCATGTGCTGATGGGCGATTTTCGACATTTCTCGCCCCGTGTCTGAATTACCGACTGACTATCACTGATAGTCTTGGCCTCATGCGCGACCGTGAGTGTCATGGTAACAAACACTTCCTTGACGTTGCGAGCTGATACACTGTGTAATAGTTTCGTCGCTGAGTTTTTTAGTACAGTTTAGTATATATACCATTGCAAAGAAATACAAGTGGGGATACTTATCTTAACATCAGAAAGTTGTGCAATGATGTATTTGAACGAAAGAAACTTTACAAATGTCAATGCTCTTCGTCTTAGTTTTGATGACGACGCCCTTTCCTTGTAGTTTTATACCGAATTCAGTTTCTTCCCGGGGTTTCATAGCGGCCAGGGTTGCTGTTTTTAATGTATGGGCCGGAAATGAGTACTTGCAATATTCTTGGATAATTTCTCTGCATTGTTCAACCGTAACCGCAACAGTTGTCTTTATTTGTCAAGGTTTGTCTTGTCTTTTTTAAAACCCGGCAACTCTGTACGAGACTTCAGTACGGTCCAGAATGAAATTCTTCGGAGGGGAAACGTCAGGAAACGTGACAGGCAGATGTAGAGGTGCAACACAGCTCATTTCTCAATTTTGTAAGAAGAACGAACGCACTACACTGATCTATGATCACTTCTAGTTCTAGTTAGTGTTGGTATCACGTCCACTTCCTGTCGTGTTTGAATCGAAGCTGACATTTTTGAGAGATCTATGTGATTCATTTCCTCTGACGTCTTAGTGTACAGGAAATAGTAGTGTTTATTTTATTGTTTTCTTTTCACGTTTTAGAGTCATGGGTATTTCCTCCTCGGAATTTGTTATAGTTTTCTGTTCAATTTTTTCATCTCTCCTTGTCTAACTTACCCTAAAGAACCTGTATACCATCTTGGTCACAGCACACTTCTACTGGAGCGGTAGAAGCCCAGTTTATAACTTTATTTAGAGAACCTTTGACCAGGAAGGATGTATGACACAACACAGGTTGGTATATTTTGTACACTTATCCGTCTAACTGCACATGTCGAGGTATGGCGGCTTCGCATCAAACTTTTAAAACACCGAAATTACCGATACAAAGAAGAATATGGATTTGTTATCTGTTTTGCCAACGAAACAGTTCCTTTTTCAGATGAAGAGACGGCATTCAAATGGCAGGAGAGTTGTATGTTAACCTATTCAAACTGGGTTTTTTTTTGCTGTCCCTCAGACTGAGGCGAGCGCTTTGAATCCCACCAGTATTATTTTTCCATTTAAAGCTAATAACGAGATATTTTCAAAAATAATAATGAAAATAAATATATAAATAATAATAATAATAACAATAATAATAAACGGTTTCGAATCCTAGACTCGTGGCCTTCCATGACGTCACAATTACGTCAGGACTGTCAAAAATTTAAATTTTGGCAAAATCTAGCTCATCATAAAAAGAATTTTTAAAAGTTGTCGGATGCGTATTAACGGAGTAACAAACGGAAAACCGAAAACACCGCGTAAGGTGAACGGTTACCTTAAGTAAATCTAAAACCTCTCTACTGATAAGTCTATTTCTGTTTTTTCTAAATGCTCGGTTGTTTAATTTCCTTAAAAATTTGCAGACAAAAGAAAGCATAAGATTATCAAAAAAATTGCATGCTACAAAACGTTCACAATAAACTGCAAGAGAATATTAACTTGCAGTTGGTCCAGAAAAACACCTGTCGATGCCAGCTCTGTTCGTGATGTCGGTGTTTTCTCATTGGATAAGTATGACTGGGTTTTCGTCAAGTCACATCGCAGACGTTACCAACTGCACAACTTCTTCAACACAACACTTCTTCACGAAAACATTACTTCCGTTGACAATTATCAAACGGGACATTGATATTGGCAGAGATCCTAGTTGTTAGCATACGGATGTCATATGTCAATTTTTTCTCTGACATCAATGAATACTTACACGTCAGTGGTAGAAAACGACACCAACAAACGTTATACTATCCTGATCATATTTCTGCCACACCTTCGCACGTCTCCTTTGTGGTGTGGCGCAATACATTTAGAGAACTTATAATACAAGAAGATGTTTGGGACCACACAGGTAGGTACAGTCTGTAAAAGTAACTTAAAAGAAATATCAATAACGTAAAACTGAATTTAAAAACAAGCTCAGCAAGCTCTAACAACATCAGCTTTAAACTACATAAACTGCCAAGGAAAATTAGGGATTCACATTTGACTGCTGAAGTACATCTCCAGTACTGCAGCAATTACTATTGGGTGACTTGTTTTTCGGTAGGAAACCTTCTTCAGTAAAACATAAAGGAATCGTACAGCGAAACAGTTCAGATTCATGGAAAACCAAGGAGAGAAGTTTTCAGCTTTTCTTTTTATAAAGTGATCCGCCACAAAACCGAAATGTAAAGGAAAAGATCTCACTGTTTACAAGTTCG
The DNA here is from genome assembly GCA_027574985.1 of Umimayanthus nakama. Lineage (NCBI taxonomy): Eukaryota > Metazoa > Cnidaria > Anthozoa > Zoantharia > Parazoanthidae > Umimayanthus > Umimayanthus nakama. Next base: position 5,762 of record JAOBRG010369238.1, on the reverse strand, counting down.
TTCAGAGGATCAGCAGTGACCTCGTTTAAGCGGGTTGATTTAGTTCTGTAAAACAACTTTTTAGAAACGCTCGACCTCATCCTGAAACTGCGTCAAGTTTCACTCCATCTTAGACTCAATTAAACATCATATCGACTGATTCACTGGGTACCTTTGATGATTTCATAAAATGAAATTTGTAGCAAAGGAAAACTTCCTTTTTTCTGACTTAAGTGGCTGCAACCTTAGTTTGAAAGTAAAAAAGAACGCTTCAATTGATAGAGTTCCAAATTTAACTGTTTCAGTTTGCTGCATGTGGGATATTCTTGGTACACGTGTGGCGCCCCAGTTATATCTGGTTAGCAGTGGCGGTACTAGAACCGAGTTGAGTAAGGTTCATGGTCACATAAGTGATAAAAAGGTCTTTTGAAAGTTCAGAATAAGAATCGTTATGGGTTTGTAATCAAAATGTTGGCAGACAAGTCAGACAATAATAGAAAAGTTAATTAACTAATCAGATGTTAAAAAGTTCTAATTCTTATGATAAGGAATTACATGCAGTATAAGTTTCTCAATAATGTTTTCACACATTTGTCACAGAAACATCTCTAAGAACTGCTTAATTTTTCATTTTCTATTTTACTAGGCAAGTCCAGATGTAAACTTAACAGATTCTCCTCCACTACAAGACTGTGATCCTTTCCTTGACTCGACCCTGGTCAAAGTGATCAAGACCGTAGCTTACTCTGTGCTGTCGATCCTCACGCTTGGGGGGAATTCCTTCGTTATCGCCGTTATATACAGAAATCGCAACTTACGAACAGTCATCAATTTCCTTATCTTGAACACGGCCGTTTCAGATCTTCTTTTACCTGTCTTTGCTATTACAAGAAGAATAAAATTAATTTACCTGTCGCGAGGTTGGTGGCCGCTGGACGGAGTGATCGGATCAATAACGTGTAAGTTCGTACTTTTTGCTGGGGACATATCAACAACAGTTTCTGTCTTGACTCTACAAGTGATCGCACTGGAAAGGTTTCTTAGCGTGGTCTTTCCAATGATGAAACAGCCAATCCGGAGCAATAAAACATGTTTTATTGTAATCGCTTTGATTTGGTTGTTTGGGGCAGTTTATCCCTCTTCACACATTTATACCTTTAAACTTGACCACAGAGGCACAATTCCGTACTGTATCTTCAGCTGGGAGCCAGCGTTTCACCATGCGAAAGTGGTTAAAGTTCAGTTAACCATCTTCCTTGTGGCATTCAGCGTGATACCGTTCCTACTCCTCACCAGTCTCTACTCCGCCATAATCATCTCCCTTCACCGACAGAAAGCAAACCTCCAATTGGCTCCACAAGCGACACAGCGGAGAGCCAAAGAAAACAGACGAATAACGTACATGTTGGTGACGGTTGTGATTGTCTTTCAGGTGACGTGGTTGCCATTTAACATTTACGTATTCCTAAGCGCGTTTGTGTGGTCTTCTCACCGACCGTGTGAGTCAAGACACCTGATATTTAGCGCAGTTCTCTTGTCCCACAGTAATCCAGCTGTGAATCCTTTAATTTACTGCATATTCATGGAAAACTATAGAAAAGGCTTCAAAGGACTATTCAGTTGTCTTGCAAAATGTAGATCATGTTATAAAAACCAAAAACAGACACGGCCAAAAACGGAAGGTAACATCAACTGTGCTGTCGAGCCAAGGTATTCAAAAACAGTTGTTCTTGTATCCTTAACACCTTTGAAGACACAATAACAAGTCGTTAATCGTAAAGAACGGAGAAAACTTTATATTCAGTGTGTTCCACAACTGATACAAAAAGAGTTTCAAAGCTCATTTTCAGATGTGACATCACCGGCTTCAATTCTCTGATATGTATATTAACATTAAATGAGAAACTGTCTGCAAAACTGAAAAAAAAAGCAAACTTTTAAACTTGTATGTACTGACTCAAGAACACCCATTATCTGTAGAGTTAGTGCCGATCAACTTTTCGATGCTTCTTGAAAAAATGTTTGCAGCATGACACGTTTAGAAGACTTCAGAATTAAATTAATAGTTCTGCCTGTAGATGAATTGATGTCGCAACTCGTATTTACCGAAGTGTTTTCTACATATATGTAAAATGTTTAGTTTATATCATGTAGGAAAGTTAACTATACATGAAATGCACTGCCCGTACAGCTTGCGAACTTAAGAGGTGAATTGTCGATAGGAACAAATACTCAGGAATTTCCAATCAAAACAGTTAAACTAGATAGTTTAAAGCTTAAGTCCGGGAACAGGAACTGATGATTTGAAGTTATTTCGAACCTCAAGACTAGCCTTATTCTGACGGTGCGAAATAAAGGAAACGCACCTGAAAACAGATTTATGGGTCCAGGGTACAGAAAGACTAAGTCCCTGTCTGCATTTGTTATTTGGCAACCCTATTTACAGTCTGTGCAAGAAGATAGCTCGTGTACATAGGAGAAACAGCTGTCACTGCTAAATATATTCGTGATAGCGCAGGTTCCGTTTCTGGCCAAATAAACGAATTTAGCATCCCAACAAACAAGAAAAACTGTTTCATCAGCACCGTTCGTCACAAGAAATAATGTTTGTTAACCATTATTTGTCGGGTCGGTTCCCTTGGCTTTTTCACTCCATTTGAAAACTCAGGAGCGATCTGGACGGGGGGCGAATGGGACTGAAAACGCATCTCTGCATCTCAGAGGATCGAAAAAGGCTTCAATTTTAAATTTAAATCTTTTTAATGCGTTTTAGATACAAATCCGAGAAAAACCAGAAGTCATCAGCGTAAGACCTACATTTAGAAAGATTACAATGTTGCATTCTTTTGAAATAAGAACGAATTTCATTAACAAAAGAGACGGGTTGATAGTAAAAACATAAATAATAAAAATTGTTGAGCACTGCATATACAGTTATTGATACAAATCCAGTTTGCAATTTGACGTGTCCTTTTTGCAACCGTTTTAACGAAGTTTTTCGTTGACAAATATGAAATGCTTTAAACATTCTCTTAATTCCTAATTCCTTCTCTCTCTCACACACACGTCCGCAATGTTTCACGGTGTAGCCCAGTTTAATTTACAGGCAAAATTGAAAATGAAACGAAAATGAAAACCGCTTCTTCCTTTTTGACGAATAAGTGGTCTTCTTGAAGTTGCTTTACTGTCCATATTTTCAGACAACACATAAGAAAACGCTTTCGATTCCGTAGTATATAATTTATCTTGCAGCAACGTCAGCTAATGTTGAACGACTTTCAAAAAACAAGTCCAGATATTTTACGGATATATTCTAGATGCACTTTTTGAGAGAAAACGGGATGTCTCAGCAAATTCGTTAGTTTTCAGCTGTTTGTACTCGTACAGCTGTATTCAACTGTCACAACAAAATGGACAAAGAAAATGCATCAAAAGATTTTTTTAGAATATCTTGATAATTCTCATTTGGACACAGTTTGACAACATTTTAGCAGAACGTTGTGAGATACCTTTTGAACTATACTTAGCGAAGAAGCAACCGACGGCCTCGATGAAGCTTTGAAAATAGTTCAGTTTAATAATTCCCCGATGTAAAGAAAATGCAACAATATTTTAGATGAACTTGCTTAACATTGCTAAAAACCTGGTTTCTTTTACAGTTTTAGAAAATTTATAATAGCAACAACACGCGCTACTAAGTGTCAAGCTAATGTTCTGAATCAAAAGACAAACTTCGCGGCTGTCACTTGTCCTTACAGTTGGCGCGGAAGCCACAAAAGTTCACTGAAACCCGTTTTGTAAACATATGTGTTTGCCAAATCTCTCAAAAACGGACAACGCCGCAATACTTAATAGGAATTAACTTTATTATATTTCATTGGTAATCAACAGGATTCAAAATAATTTCAAAAATACGCCTAATTTTGAAGGCTGTTTTATGTAGCCAAACGCTTTTGCCGGCTGTTTTTCAAGCAGTAAAGTGTATGTATAATATTGCTACACGGGTATGTTTCACACAGTTAGAATGTAAAATTCGCATCATAAGTGTTTTTAAAATGGGTGCTTTGCGAGAAAACCATGCAGACACGACCTCACCTCGCCAATAAATGAAAACAAAAAGTCATTTAAAAAAAAATTTCTTGTTCAAATAAAACTAACTTAGTGTAAGCCATTTCGCGGGTGCTGTTTTTACCAAGCGGAAACAAGGTCGCACCACACATTAATTAAATAGAAACCTACCATACTTCAAAGCACAAGACATGCAACCGGCTTGCTTTGCTTGATTTTATTCTACTGAGTTAAATGCCAATGAAATGTACAAAGACTGCCCAAGCTTTCGATCGCTACCAATGCTCTAGCTTTGAAAACGTGATTGCAAATGTCTTTTGTTAATTTTAGGTTTTCTTTTCTTTTTTGCTGACCTTTCGGTTTTCTGAGTCAAACCGTCGTAAATAACATCTTTGTCTTTTAAAATACACAGCTGAACATCAACGTTAAAAAAATGGTAGTCAATAGCATATAAGAGCTTTTAAGCGCTTTAAAACGTGTGGAACTCTGTTGAAAAAACAACAAATTTCACTAACCAAAGAGAGATGGATGCTAAAAACAAAAATTACGAGCACTGGTAAGCAATGCAAAAATATTCCAATCGCGACTTGACGTGTCTGTTTTGTGCCGTTTTAACAAACGTATACGTCGGTTTTACGATTTCTGAGTAGAACCTTGATGGTTAATTTTTGCGAGAATAGAGAGGCACATTTGCCAAAACGACCATCAGACTATCAACTAAGTTTGGTTGTTTCATTTGTAACAAAGCGCAGTCTAAACTTGAAAGGCTCTCAAGTATCCAACTTACGCTAGCTACGAGATAAATGCCGGACATTTGGACATGACCAAGTCGTAAAATTATTATTTGGAGCATTCCCACGCAGTTGTAAAAACCTGAAGTAAACTAAAATTAAGCATTTTACTAATGAATGGCAATAAATACTGGATTGTTTAACATTTTAAGAAACTTGAACACAAAAAAGGCATAAGATTTATAGTAAAACACAATGTATGCAACAAAACGCTCTCAATAACTTTAAAGAAATATTAAACAGTTACTCCAGGGGAACACTTGTCGATGCTAGCACAGTTCGTGATGTCGGCCTTTTTACTCGGGCCGTAAGGCCACGAGTTTGGTATCGCGGGCTCGCAAAATCGGCATGCGGTTTTATAAACAAAATGTCGGATACAATATTGAGCAGGAAGGAGCCGAGAACTAGGAGGTACCCGCTGTCATAGGCCAGGTTGCGTGTTATAGCTCAGCTTGGAGAATCCATTTAAAAAATGACAATTTTGGAGGACCAAACTCTGCTTCTAATGGCATTGTGATTTTCGAGCGGATAAAGGAAATAGCCTCAAATTTGTGGTAGGTAACCTATTATTACATATTTTCTTATGTGACTTGGTGTTTATGCGAACTGTTACCGGATAATTGTGAAATGTGGAGTGAAACATTTTGTGGTCATTACTACAAAGCCAAGATTGCCGACTAGTTTTCAAACTTTAATCCCTACAGGTAGAATAACAAAGACCTAAATCGAAAATCAAAGCACCGTGTGCCCCGGTGAAATTGTGGATACGTGACAAAATCAAAAGATAACTCTTTCCGAGTTGTAGCTCAACGTATCCCCCGTAAGCATAAGGGATCGACAGGGTAGTGCTCTGTCTTCTCGTCCAAATAGGCAGTGATATTTCAGAACTATTGAAAGTATATAAAATGACAGAAAAAAATGAAT
>JAOBRG010369237.1:0-26522 GCA_027574985.1 Umimayanthus nakama | reverse complement strand
CAAAGTTTTTAAAAAAGCAGCATCAATTAAATTCGACTCGAATAGATTCGACGTCTGAATCAAATGTCGAACTTAATAATTTAGGTCGACCCAAATAGCTATTAGATTCGGCACATGTAAAGTTCGACGTTTAAACTAGGCCTAATTGTTAATTAAATTGATGGTCAGTCAGTGAATGATCGTAAATGATGCCATAGCTTAAGAATTATTGACTCGACTGTAAAATCGAGACGCGGTTTGCGCCACAAAGACCATAAGATTATGGTTGGAGGGGAGAGAGAGAAGATAATGTGGCTTAGAGGTTTATCAAATCCCTTCTTGGTTTTTTTTTTACCTAAACTTTACCTATTGCAAAACGCTTTTGCACATGTAGACTTTGGTTTGTTTCGTATCAAATAGCCAACAAAACGAGGAACCAGACCTTAGGTTGCTTAAAAAGTTGTGTGTAACTAAAGGACAGCCAGCGAAGCTCACAGAGAGCAGACGTTTAAGGTTCAATACAAAACCTCAAAAGCCGATGCTCAAGTCTGTGCTATTCGCAGCTTTGCCGTCTGTTTCTTGGAATATAACTTTCTTCAAAGACGATGGCGTTTGTTCAAAATCTCCTCATACTCTATAAAACAGTACAAACATACGTACACCATAAATTACACTCTTGGAAAGAATCTGAAGAGTGCAAAAAGGGTTAAGGACCGAGGAGTTACGATTTCAAGCGATTTATCGTGGAACAGACACGTCAACAACCATAACCAACAAAATTTTAGGCATCAAAAAGAGAACTGTCGGAACGGCAAACCAGGATGTTTTCTCGATATTATACAAATCACTAGTAAGACCTATTTTGGAGTATATATGCGGCCCCGATGTGGAGCCCATAACTCGCGAAAAACATCCATGCCATTGAAAAAGTTCGAAGAAGAGCATCAAGACCAGCCCTTAACCAAGGCCGTGGACAGATAACCAATGAAGATAGATGTAAACAGCTCGACGCTTTCCATACGTCGTGACTACCTTAGCCTGATAGAATGCTACAAAACAGTCTTCGGAATTAGCGAGAATATAAACTTTAGCGACTAAACTTTCTAGCACCAGATCAAATCATAGTTTCAAACTGTACGTCAAACCAGCAGGAGTCAACTGTTACAAGCACTTCTTTTTCATAAGAACGATAAACTGTGGAATAGTCTTCTGGAAGAAACTGTGGAAGCCGGAAACATCGGTGCGTTCAAGAAAAACCTGAGACCATATCTCAACATCTAACCATCCCCCAAACAGTACAATTACTTAAACACATTTTAGCTGATCTTAATCAATTTTATATTGCATTATTTATTTAACTGTATTTATCAATTCTTACACTAGTTTTCGGGAGTTTTTGAATAGGGCCCACCTCCGAAATTCCTTCAGGGCACCTGCATTTCTTTTTTCCTTTCCTTTATGTAACTATTTTGCATCTTGAAAATAAATATGTATGCATGTATGTATGTACGATTAAAATAAAGTTCAAAATACGGCCAGAACATGTAGAAATGCGATGAACTAAAACAAAAGTATAATGTCCACAGACATAACATTTCCAAGGCCAAATCCCCTTCATTTTCAAGGAATGATCAGGAGAATAGTTCAGTAAACAGTGAAAAAAGCAACAGTTATTTTGATATAAAGTTTTGGGTGTTTAGTCTTTAAGCAGTCAAGATCTTTTCCGCAACAACCCTGCATCCACTAAACCCGTTTAGTAAACATATCTACAAACTGGTTTGACTCTTCTTCAGCTTCGTTCGTCATCGTGATTGCAGCTAGCAAGGGGCGTCACAATGGCTGCTTCAGCACCTGGAATGAAGGATCCGAAAGAATTTTTGGAATTGGTCTCATGTAATCAGTTGCAAGAAATTGTATTGTTTGACTCTCATTCAGCCTCAGCATCTGGATTGAAGGATCCGGAAAAAATTTTGGAATTGATCTCATGTAATCAGTTGCAAGGAATTTTTTTGTTTGAATCTCATTCAGCTTCAGCATCTGGATTAAAGGATCCGAAAGATTTTTTGGGAATGATCTCATGTAGTCAGTTGCAAGGAATTTTGCTGTTTGACCCTCATTCATCTTCAGCATCTTGAATAAAGATTCGAAAGAATTTTTGGAATTGATCTCATGTAATCAGTTGCAGGGAATTGTATTGTTGACTCTCATTCAGCTTCAGCATCTAGAATGAAGAATCCGAACAAGTTTTTGGAGCTGATCTAGTGTAATTAGTTGCATAAAATAGTATGTATGTATGTATCGTTGACGTCTGAGTTGGAGTTCGAACCGGTCTCTTGTATCCTTTTTGATAGGAGCTCACAACAACAACAACCAGGTGCTGCTATTCATATTCCAAAAAAGGAATAGATTTATTCCGCAGAGCAAAATACAATGGTAAAACCAAACAAGTGGGATAAGTCTAAAACATCATATAGCACCTTGTCACTGAGAACAAACTATTTACATGTTTCGTATCAATAAAAACGAGCTACGCCTCAATACATTACCAGTGATTTCACTGCTAAACAACCCTCCAGGCCTCTATTCATTACTCCTAGAAAGTTTAGGCTGCGTTTCAAATAGAGCAGCACATCCTGGCAGTTGGAACGGTTTGTTCCATTCATGAGTGAAACTCGCCTGCAAATCTTTCGTAATTGGTAACATTCTTATAATTAAAAACAGTTAGCCATAAAATGCGAGTTGTTTAATTTACAGTAACCCTGCCGCACAATCAGCTGGCGACACCCCCAGGGTCGTAAATGATGATAATTATATGAATGTTTGATGAAAACATCACACAAAAATATTCACAAGGCGGAGCACTGTTTCATACTGATACCACAACTGGCCAAACTGAGCCAATGATTTTGGCTATCTTAAAAACTGTAGTGCATTTAAGTGCGGAATTGTACTATAATTGCTATAGCTTTGATCTATTTACACTAAAACTATGTTGGTTTAAATTGTTGTTTTTCAGAACTTACAATATATGAAAAATCGTTGCAGTAAAAGCGTACCTACCATGGATACGTTTAGGTCCCAGTTTTCCTTGGCTAATTCTTAAACGACATTTATATCCAATCTTATTTCTGTCTTTGCACTAAAACCGTTCTACGTAAAATATACCTAATATTACCTTGTACCAAAGCCTCTATTTAGGAAGAAACATTATTTTCTGCAATATTATTTACAAACAAACAATTTTTTGCCGTTTTTAATATAACCTTTTGTAAGGACCATCAGACATGTGAAGCAGTTGCTACTGTTCAGTGCTGTCTGAATTGATTTGGTTTTGCAGTTGACAACGTTTTAAAATGTAACTCTTAAAAAAACAAGTTTGAAGGACTTTTAGTAACAGACCATTGCGTTCCTAGATCCATGCAAAATGCACATTATGAATGCTATATACGGTTTCCCGCTTTTTCTATCGATTGCTGCTAAATGCGTCCCCTCGCCCCAAGCAACTCCTCAGCAAGCCAGACTGCACGAACGAAGGAGACTAGGGACAAGGCGAGAACGAAGGAGACTAGGGACGAGACAACTAGACCGCTCACAACTTAGTCAATTCAAAAAAGAACTGACCTTACGGAGCTAAAATGTCTTTATCCTTTGTTTAAGTAGAAACTGAATGGTTAACGTTTTATTGGAGCAAAGGGTCGTTGTTAAATATGTTTTGGTTCATATTCTATTGTTACAGAGCTTGCTGCATTTCCATCCAAGCTTGGTTGAGTTCGGCTTGCACCGCCATGTTAGGTTTGTACAAGATCTCTTCTTGTATCGCCTCGGGGAGCTCGTTCAATGAGCGGACAGTCAATGAATGCTCCTGCAGCATTGTGGGATAGCCACAACTTGCTTTCTCCAGGCGCATCGATCTCCGTACTGGAGTGAGGACCGGTTTACTGAAACAAGATTTTAACCTAAACAGCAGAGAAAAGTTGAGGAATTTAGAAAATATACTATATTTGAGCATAATTTGCATGTTTAATTCATGGTGTAATGCAGAAATTTGGTCACTGGTTTAGATTTTGCGTATGGACTTTACTACTTCGTCTGTACAGCTTTGCTGGAACAGCTTTTTAAAATAACTTGGAACTGGAAACAACCAATGCGTGAAGGGCAAGCACATTTTAAGTTACGTTCAATTAAGTTTACAAGTACGAATCATAAACGATGATCCTTAGCTGGTTATTACCACCTTCGGCTTCAGATCAAGTGATTACGTGCAGTGATAAGGAAATAAAACGCGGAGATGTCCAGATTAAAACAACACTATTAGATCAACTCAACAATCCTGAAAGAGCTTGTGAAGCAACCTATTTCCAAATACAGTTTTCTTGGGCTGATGCTTTGGCGCTTTTAATTATATTCAGGGTATCGACCTCAAATCTTAAAAACATTTACTTAATGCAAATGTACCACACAGAACCAAAAGACACTGCTCCGTGTTTCATTAACGTACAACTGACTTGAGCCGGTTGTGCGTTAATGAAATTAACGGCTGCGTACGCGCATTTATACCCCCCGTTTACAGAAACTAAATGAGATGTTTTAGTAGCTGTTTTCAGTTCCATCAATTTCAAAGTTCGTAAGAAGAAATGTGTCCCTGTCGAATTTTTGCCTCAGCCTGAGGTAAGCAGGTTGTTAAATTTTGGCACTTCCTAAGCTTGGTTGTTCTCATAAAAGCAAACACTGCATACGTTTGCCTCTTCTCGAACCCCTTCCCCCCAACAAATTTTTGCGATAGGGCCTTGAGGAAGCTACAAATAAGTAAGTATATGTTGTACTTACTTTTGCTTATATGGCGTTGCTTCAGACAAACAAAATTTTATGATGGAAGAATCGAACATTAGCGGTTCGGTTTCATCAACTTGATTTGAGCTGTTCTGTTGTGGAGGAGACAGAGCAACAACTGGCATTGGCGAGGGACACTCACGAGAAGTGTTCAGTGCAGCCAGGGCCTCGGGTGATGCGACGTTTGGTTCCTTACTGGTTTCTAAAGAGCGTACACAAAACTGGTTAGCCTGTTAGCATCTCTATCATTCCGAGCTTCCGCTTGTACCGAGCGTACATGCTTGTTGTTGGACAACTGGATGAACCAATCACAACCTGACTTTTACCAATCACAGAGTCCGTTCTTAACCTTTTTGTCTTACTAATTAAATACAATAACTTTCAATAATGCTTTTAGGCGCAAAATTAAAATATATTTTATTAACTTATAGGCACTGAATCCAAAGGCATCCAAGCAGTTTTCTTCGAAAAACACACCTTTGTGGCTTTTGTGACAAGCCTGAAGTGAAGTAGACTAAACGAACAAGTTCCATACGTGAAAGACACACGAGTGTAATTACTAACCAGATAACTGGTTTTACGTTATCGGCATGAATCTTTAGAGCAAGAAGAGTTACCAGAACAACATAAACGCGATTGAAAATTCTACAGTGTATGTTATCACTAACAGGGTTAGACTCCACTCAGTACTATATAGTTACCGCTACTTATGATGAAATGAAGCACGGAACAATGCAGTCTACATGCAACGTTTTTGGCGTTACCGTGAAGCATCCATTTGTTCTTCAACAAACGCTTACACTTCTCCGTATTCTTACCTTCCGACTTTCTGTTCTTCATACTTTGCACAAAGCTGCAGACTGCATCTTTGATGAGTGACTCAGGCTAGATGAAGGAACAGAGTTCAAGGTCAGTCCACTGATTCGTACAACGGTAGTTGGCTAATCCCTGATGACATCACCGTGTGTATTTTGACTCATTGACTCAAGTTAAACTACAGGCCTCAAACAAAACGAATCCGAGGAGTAGTACTTGCTCGCTAAACAACAGTATTGATGCGTTACAATAGCGTTTTCCCCTTTAATTCCTCTCACCAATCCGCTTAATACAACCAAAATACGAGTTGCAGCTCCCCCTTTTTCACCACTACACTAATGATAACTAGCGCTTCTCTTTTTCACAAGTTTGACTTCATGTTACTTATCCAAGGTAGATTAGTTTTAAGAAACAGCTTGATTCACCAAAAAAGCCTTAAATTTATAATTTGGACAAGGTTCCGATGCATTTAAAACGGCCAGGAACAAAAGTTAAGGTGGTCAATGTATAATGGAACAAACACTAACTTCTTATTCAAAATCAGACCAGTCGTACCATTTCGTTTTCATAAAGCTTAGCTTGGTATCTGAGTTCAGTGCCTGTTTATAGCTCATTTACTTAGAAGTAGCTATGTTTTCTTGACAAAAAGCTTTTGAACATGAAAGTCGAGAAATAGCCAGTTTGTAAAGACACTTAAGACTTCGGAAAGTGAGATAGCACTTTATTAGGACACGGCTGGCAACTTTTCGCGTACGGCGAAAGCGTACGTTTGAACAACGATATGACGCGCGCCCGTGAATCTATTAAATCGCGTGCTTGCGATCAGCCAATAAAAACGCCCAGAACGGTTTAGAATTGTTTTTTACTCATCAGCTTATATGTATTGTTTCTTATAAACCCTGAATAAAGAGGCCCTGGAAATGTTCTAAAAGAAATGGTCCATGATTTAACTGTGTGTCTATCGATTTATGGATGCACTTGAAAAGTTAGGAGACCACTCAAGAAGCTAGTCAAGAGAAGCACTCGACTTCGTCTAGTGCCACTCTAAGGCTTCCAACGCGCTCTCCCAACTTCCTGCGTGCGTCCATAACTGGACAGACATACTCTAACCATGCATCATGATTTCTTAAATAGAACAATGATGAAACCACTGCTTGCTTGGTACGGGAATACCTGTGCATTGAAGACCAACGCTTGCTCAAGAAAGCAGACAACTCTGTTCTCATCGCCGTCGAGTTCAGCAAGCTTGGCACGGCACACCCAGTACAAAGCCACACGTAGAACGCCTGGCCAGCTCCTTTGCAACTCATCCAACCCCAGGGCAATACTTTCATAGCTACAGGTATACTGAAAAGAAACAGTTAACAACTTTTAATTAATTCAATTTGAAATAACAGACTTACCTCCTTCTGTTTAGGGGAACTGTTATCAACAGGTGCCCTGTTAATTTCATACACTAAAATATTTAACAGGATGAAATAACAATGTTTGAGCTAAAAGTTACTGACGACAAAATTACAAGAGTATATAAAAACTATGTAGACACACCAAAATATGGAGATTACCCATTTTTAAAAATGTCAATACAAAAGTCTTATCATGCATATCAGGCCAATAAATGTGTAAATGCATGTATTTTCCTTTCAGCAAAAGAGTCTTGCATACTTAGAGTACAAGTGTTTGCATTCCTAAACGCTTCTCTACTGTCTAGTCTACGAATCCCAAGCACCAACCTGTTGAAGAGCAGCGAGATACTCTTGAAGCTTAGCTTCCATTTCAGAGATTGGCGGTTCACCTCCAACCAGGCCACATGAGAGAGGCCCTTCATCCACAGCAACATCACTGTCAATCTCTGATGGGACTGACACTGTTCCCTTGGATGAACGATGTACACTCGCAGGCATGTCAGCCCCAAGACTTGACTCTGTTTGTCTTTTCAAGCTTCTCTTTCTTTTGACTGTTGCTGGTGTTTGATACCTGAATACTTTGGGTGTTTTCCTGATACAAATTTAATTTAATAATCAATTTTGAATACCCTCATATAATATACAGGCAGTCACTCTAAACAAATCTTTTATTCGGACGTTCACTCTAAAGTCTGACCTTTATGCCTGGCCTTAATACACATGACTTCCTAATGTTTAAATTCTGACATTGTTGTATGGGATTTCCTTATGTTTAACTCCAACACCAGTGTTCTCCCCAGGATTTTACCAAGACCAAAGGTTGGTTGCTACTTAATCGGGGAGGGGAGATTGGTGTATTTGCAAGCTTTTAAGTTTTAAGTGCTGTTGTTGCAAAGATTAAGTTTGCTTTTAAACTATTAATACCAATCAAATTACAGAATGTGGAAAGACAGGATTCAAAGGCAAGGATTTAGAAAAAAAAGTTTTAGAAGACTGGTTTGTTTTCTGCAACTTTTGGAATATGACAAGCGAGTATTTGCCCAAGGCAAAACGGTGTTATCTCTAAGCCAAGTGGCAGGTTTTTAAGTCAAGCAGAGGGTGTTTTAGACCAAGCAGCCCGCCACTGAACACTGTTGCATAGGATTACCTACTGAATAAAGTATTGACGCAGTTGTATAGGATTTTCTAATGTTTAAAGTCTGACTTTTTTACAAAGGATTTCCTAATGTTTGGACTCTTGACATTTGTGCATAGGATTTCCTAATGTTTAGTATTTGACGTTGTTACATAGGAATTTCAGTTGTTTAACCTAGGCATTTTCTGTTGGGATTTTCAGCAACTTGTTCACAAAGAAGTATCTGAAGGTTCAGTTGGTGAGAATCTTGGCCAGACTACCATCAGCAATTGACAAAGGTTTCATGCCCTCACTGAGTGAATATACCACAACCTTGTGGTTACCTGGTGGATCAGCGAGAGACAAAACCAATAGCTTAACATCTCTGCCCTCAGATAAAGTGACAAAAGAAAGCTCCTAAACGTTCAACTTTTTACGTGGCTTGCGGATTGACCCTGTGACCTTCTGGTTGGCAGGCAGTCAGATATCTATTGGGCTGTGCTAACCTCCACTCACGATTACATCAAAATTTTAACTGGTATGTCAATGCTGTCAAATTAAAAGTATTTGCTCCTTTATGAAGCATGTATTTTACGTGTTTAATCACTAAAGTTAGGTGGCAGTTTTACATCCAGACAAGCTAACATCAACATATTTTTGTACTTAGTATTAAAAACACTATTTAATAACACAGTGTTCTAGCCAGTTTTAAGCCTCTTAGAAACCTCAAAATATTGGGTTTTTAATCTAAAATCCTCATAAAGACAATTAATGTACAGGACCAGAAAAAACAACTGGGCACTTGTGGAAAATGACAGGTCGCACAGAGAAACAACAGGGCGCAGCGCCCTGTCGCTTTGGCCTAGCTAGAACACTGTACCAATTCCAAAATCATCCTGGACTGCTTGCTGCCCAAGTGTAATTTTAATGTTCTTGTTAAAGGCCAAAAAACGTGCAGTGTTAGCATCTGTCACCTGGTCAACACAGGACATGTGCCATATATTGTTACTGTACTGCTTACCCTTTCTCTGACAACCACAACTCAAGCCTCTCCCTGCAAGAAAGTTTGATGCTGACTGTTAATGTTAACTTAGAAGCAAGAAACAGAGTTATTGCTTTCTAATTAACCAAGAAGTATTGTGGAACAGCTAAAGATATTAAAACAAAGCAATTTGGCAAGTTTATTTAGGTTCACAAGCTACATGTATGTGTTTTAATTGGTTGCTCAACTTCTTCCTGCACAGTTCAATGTTTAAAGTAATCCAATTAATGGATTACACTGTTTATAATAAATACATTTTTGCCACAAAATTGTTACAGCTTTGTTATTTATTAGATCGAGGTTTTGCTTGGCTGTGTGTCAAAACAAAGTTAAAGGTCGTACAACATTCAAGAAATATTATTTAAAAAATGATAAAATGTTCTGGGCTTTTCTTCAACTTCCAAGGAATTCTCCAGAAGTTCCATAAAGAAAATGACCTTCCAGGTTCAATACAATACAGTGTTATAAATTTTATTAATTAATTTCTAGTGGGGCTTTACAGAATCAATTACAAGAATAATCATTACATGTAAGCTTAATACTTCTTAAAAAGAATACTTGGTGATGCATTTTGTTGAAAGTACATTTTTAACTCTACCTCATACTCAGTGCCTTGTTTTGCGGGTGAGATTTGGTCGTTGGAGTTTTGAATTGAGTAACAGCCACATCAGGCCTGGCAAAACAGGGAGTGGAAGAGACCTTATTTGGGTAATTGGATCCACTAGATTTGCAGCTTGTCACTGGTTGAGGAGTAGTACATGCAAGCTTTGTTCCTGTGGATGGGCACTGCATCTGAGACTTGGGGAGAGAGTGTGGCACACAACTGCTGTCTATTTTTAACGCTGATATTGTTCTGGATGGCTTGGTATGCTTTTTTGATGATGGAGTCTTGAATTCTGCCCTTGGAAACAAGATAAAAATTAACGATATTAAGGATTTGAATAAACCAAAGGCTATAAACAACAGAAAGTTTTGGTTTTGCTTTATGTTCCTCTTATATATTTGCTTGAACTAAAGTGTGTACTGATACATGTATTTTTTTAATATATCTGGGTTAGGACAAGTAAAAAAAAAGTTATGTTTAGCATTCCTGCCCGCTTCCTTTTTCAAGGCTGCCTCCTTTTTTCATTTTTTTAATCTGAAAAAGTATACTAAAAGTGGAAAATAAAAGATATTTTAAACTTTTGTCTCGTCCTGTTGTGCTCTAGTTGCTGAGTCAAATAGATTTAACGCTATCAAAAGCAAATAAGGCACATTTCAGGCCGGCTTTGTCTAAAGATAATTCAATACCAGGCACTACTACACTACTGCTCATGTTCTGAAACTATATTTAAATATTGCACTACAATTTTTCTGGTCATCTCTGTTGCATAAATGCTTCAATCTACTCGCCTTTCGATCTTTTTCAAAATAAATTAAGTTGTTTAGCCATCGTGGTTTTTATTTGTGTTCAATAAGATCAAAGTTTAAAGTTATAAAACCTTTTTATACCTGTTCTGTTGCGATTACAGACAGCAAACTTTTAGCAACATCTTTGCTCAGTTTGGAAGTGAAAAATTCGATGATGGAAACCAAATTGATGAACAGTTTCACACTGCACAAGTGAGTGTTTCAAATCATTTTTAATAATTTAAAAAAAAATGGTTAAAGCAAGTTTCAAAAAAAGAAAAAAAACGCTTCGCTTCCTCCTCCTTTTTCAAAAATCCGGATGCTAAACATAACTTTTTTTTACTGGCCTTTTAGATTGTCGCAACCATTATATGATACCAGGTTTTGAAAGGGTTTTCAGATGCTATGCTTGTTTTCTACCAATCTACTTCATGCTGGTGCAAAGCAATGCCACAAGGAAAACCAAATTAGTTTTTAACTGAATTTAATAAACATCCGGGACTGGCCAAAAATCAAACCCTTGTGATACTTGCTTGTCACATAAGTTCTCAGCCAATCAAAGTGTGTATATACACTGTACTGCAAATCTTTTTATAAATGTCAGAATTATTAATGAAATATTGAGTTTTAGTATGCTGCAAAGACTGGCTAAAAATCAAAGGACAAATCTGTGTGACTTGAGGTTTGAGTTTAAGGCAAGTACTGTGTGTTTGTTATGGTTGCTTATTCTGTAAAGAAAAATACGGTTTTCCCTGTGCTTTCATAAGTCTGATGTCAACACACAGGAGGTTCTCTACATATACCGTATCTCCCAACCTTTTGGCTTGCGTGTTCATCAGGCTCTTGCATGCCACGTGGAAAACCCATTTTATCTTTAGTAAATTTCAGTGAAATACTCGGATAATGTCGAAACGGATGCCTAGGGAAGTAGATCTTTTTCTAGTCTTGCAAAAGATAGTCTAAAAACAACTGAAGCTACCTTGATATTGGTGACTGTAGACGTTTCCGAGGCCGGAAAACAGGAAAATCTGTCGTTTTTCTCTTCGGTTCGTTTCCCGTAAATGTTTGAGAACGCAAAGGGATCGAAGGCCTAATTTTGGTCATAAAGGAATCACTTCTCTTGATTTTACTTGAATTAAGTTTAGCAGCTTCCCGGTTCTCAGAAACTCGTGTTTTTTTCAAGGTCAAAGGCTGCCCTCTTCTTGCATTGTCGGACTTGTTTGTTTTTCCAACTGTCGCCTTCTCGTTTTGTTTCCTCTGATTTCGCCATCGCTCAAGCTGATCTCGCCTTGAAACTGCAAAGGAAAAAGACATCAAGTTAGAAAATATTTTCATTAAATTAAGTTGTCGTTTGTTTGTCCCCTGATTCAAAATCGTTGACATACGTCGTATCCCTTCCTTCAGACAGCTGTCCGCCATTTTTCGAATTCTTCACTCAAACACACAAGCATTTTTCAAAGGGGTTTTTATTGGTCAAACATTCGAAAGTTAGCCAATCAAAATCAAAACTTTTTTTGCGCCCGTTCTTCTGTTGTGGGTGGTCAGTTGTCTTACCCTTTACAGCAAAACAAAATGGCCGCCTCCGTGATCCATTTTTTTTGCCTTGGGTTTCAAAAATGATCTGTGCAGTTGAGTTTTGTTAAAATGATGGAAGAGGCAGAAACACATTCAAGAGTTGCTGTGCAAGTTGCAGAAACACTTCAGAAAACTTTGTTGTTCTGTCAAGTTACAAAAGACTTGGAGGTATGATCCGGACATCTAACTGTCAGCATGAAGTGATGGACAACGGTAGCTTACAGTTGTAAACAAACCGGTTGTCATGGCTCAAAGTTGAACTTGATCGAGTAAAATACTACAGATAACTAGTCAGTCCTTTCAGCTTTGTTTTCTGAAACCGTATTTCAGTATTAACCTGGTAGCAGAAAAATCAATTTGAAATTCCCCTCACGGCTCACCGAGCTAATTTCCCACAACTCAGTTTGCTTATTTCGTGAGTTTAAATTTGCTGCGTGTTGCTATCATTAACTTTTATTGTTAGTTGTTTTACAATAAAAGAAGTTGTTTTTAAAACTGAATTTCAGAATGAAGTTTCTAAACCTCATATACAGCAGTCAGAAATGAAGAAATGTCTGGAAACATTCCTAAGAGACTCTGGTTGGGAAGTGAAGCTACAAAATGCTGTTTATCATGAAATGAGAAGGTGCAGGTAATGGTTACAGCTTTCTCAAGAGATAAGGTCTTAAGATGCATTGGTAGTGGTATAAACCAAAAGGATTTAAGATCTTTTAATTTAGAGAGGTTTCAAACTGAAAAAGAGAAAATTAATCGTGTTTCTGCATTAAAATGCCATAGTAATTTTTTTCGCAGTGGCTATTCGTACGGGAGCCGTACGCCGACTTGTTGATTCTATTCATATGGAAGTCTTTCGAGCATGCGCAAAATGACAAACGTACGCCAACATGTTGATTCTGTTCGTACGGGAGTCTTCTTAGAATGCGCCAAGTGACAAACTTACCTCACAAGTGCATGCAGAGCCGTCGCCTTCGTTTCCAGAAATATCACCATTACTACATGTGTACTGCTTGAGAATTTGCGATTCATATATAAACATGCCTATGCTCAGCAACTATTCTCTTTTTAGAATCTCATGTTATTAAACAGTTTTGCCTATGTTGGACTCAGGCTGTCTTTTCATCAATACTAAATATTACTCAGTACAAACTTTGCAAACCATATACCGACTTTTTGGTTCTATTCATACGGCCGGGAGTCGTCCGAGCAGTATCCCAGTATCGTGTACCCTGCCTGTTTCTGATAACAAGCTTTGAGAAAATAATACACACTTGCTTTAACTCTCATATAAATTTTGGTATCCCAACATCAATAATTTATTGTCTGTAAACAGTGCCTGCTCGGCCGGATGACTCCCGTACGAATAGAATCAACAAGTCGGCGTACGGGTTCCGTACGAATAGCCACTTCGAATTTTTTTTCCCTCTTTAAAGTTTGTCAATGTAAAAAAATTTTTATTCTAGTGTATATTTTCCTTTGCTCATGACATCCCATAGCTCTGGGTATAGCACCAGTGCACAAGAAAACATGAACACACTTGCTTTGGAAAATACAGAAAAACACACATATTTTTTCTAGATCTTTGAAATCAGAAGAAGCAAAATGTTATTTCTTGGGATTAGAGAGGCTTGCAAACTACTACTAGTCCTAAAGACCTACCAATTCTCACACCCTTGGCAAGCCATGGCATATGTGAGTGTTCCAACCCTGGGTTATAGCACTTTCACTCAATTGAATCAGTCTTTGTATCATCATTTACATAAATCCAAGAACTTTCCTGTTTGCGTACATTCTCAACTCTTTTGCCATCTGTTCTTTATAACTTTTTTAAGCTCAACAAAAAATTGTGCATGTTATCATAAAATACTAAGTCAAAACATTTTATTTCATGCCTGATGTTTTTCTGAAGAAGGCATGTACATGTAAAAAATATGATTACTCCAAAATGTTGTATGTACTCAGTACTCTTACAAGTTTACTAGATCTAGAAATTACAGAAATTGGAAAGGGTAATTGTGAAGGGTTATTCACTGAGTAATCTGGAAAGCAGAATCTCAACACATGCTGTTGTTTTACTTCTTAAATGGATATTCTTTTCATACAATGCAGGCACAAAAGCAGGTAAGGGGATTCTTTTAAATGTGAGTATTCAATCTGTACCAATAAAAAGACGAGTGGCAGTGTATAGTGCTGTAGAGACTATGTGTACCAGTGTGTCCCACTGCAAGTACAAAATGATTTTATTTTTTGTATCAGTAGTTGGATTATGCCATTACTTGTATTAAACATCTTAAGCAATTTAACTAATCTTACAATAAATGCAATTATATAACATTAGTTAATGGTCTTAAACAAATTTGATTAATATTCATTGTTAAAAGCATTAAATTCAATTCAAAGTTTTAGTTATGACATTTTTTTGTTACAATACAGAAACCAAGCCACATCATGCTCTCAAGTCCCAGCATGTCACTTTAAGGAGCCACTTGCGTACATACGCAAAGCACAGGTATATAGATAGGCTGCCTGCAGACATTAATTCTTCCTGTGGTGAAAGACAACTAATT
This sequence comes from Umimayanthus nakama, assembly GCA_027574985.1. Classification (NCBI taxonomy): domain Eukaryota; kingdom Metazoa; phylum Cnidaria; class Anthozoa; order Zoantharia; family Parazoanthidae; genus Umimayanthus; species Umimayanthus nakama. The sequence goes on along the minus strand of JAOBRG010369237.1, from coordinate 11,807 downwards.
TATGTAGGTAGGCTAGTATAATATTAAACTTGCTGTTGGTTATTCTTGGGAAAAATGCACTCAGGTTGAACTTACCATATTCTTTTGTGTCTTTGCTCATACTTTTGCTAACTAAAGGCAGGTTTAACCTTAGTTTGATTTCCATGAAGTGTTATTTATCAGGCTAGTTTACACTTTCAATTTGTTTAAAAATAAATGTTAAGTAAGCACTGCCTAGTTCAGTAGCATTTTTACTATGCAAGTCAAGTACTAGGGGTTTGAATGATCCCGATCACCAAATTTTAAAAATCTTTGAAATGCAAAGTTTGGCTTCTGCTGAAATTGCTTTCAAAGTTTTGGTCACGGGCATTCATTTGCTCATGCATGCACAATTTTCAACATACATTAAAGTTACAATTTCACAAAGAATTGAACGGTCAAGAATTGTTAGATAGCTTGTGTGTTCAGTACAAAGTTGCAGAAACCATAATGTTCCAGCAAGAAAAATTGTCACCCATTGTCCATTTCAATAGAAAACATTAAATCTGTTTCATATTGTTGTTTATCATGTGGTCCTCTTGCGCCCAACAGGCAGCGTGGGAAAAGAGGATAGTGAAAAGTATCAATAGTATGTGCACAGAGCTCAGCATGCCGCTTGCAAGAAAGGTGGGTGGGTCGCATAGAACTTTTTATGGAGTTATCTGATAAAAATAACATTAATTTATATCTTTCAAATTTAAGATTAAGTAAGATTTATGATATTAGTGGTGCATAATAGTTGACAGTCAAAACAAGTTTTGTTTTCTAAAATAAAACAAAAAAAGATTATTGAAAAAGTTAAATTATCAATCTACATACAGTATAATCAAACAATGTTGAGACTCAAGGTATGTTTCTGACGCAGTTTAAACAGCACACACTGGTAAGTGAGTTTTTACATTTCTCTGTGGAAGGAATTTCATCAATTTGCTGCAGGTGGTTTGATATTGGCCTATTTCCAAAGAAATGTATATGCAGATTTAGTTTTAAATAAGTTGGCCTGTGGTACCAAGACATGCGTTGTGGAACCAAGATAAGATATATTGGCAGTACAGTATTGAAAAACTCTAAGAAAACAGCCTTTAATAAGTTTGTGTGATCAGCAGGAGGGATGAGAATGAGAGGGATCATAACAAGTAGACAGTGTAATGTGTTAGATTTGATGTGACTTGTCATCTACATGTACAGTAAGAGCTAGGGATCACAATCTTCTGTGATGGGAATCTTGTAGCCTTTACAGTTGGTTAATTAGCAATTTGATAGGATGAAATGCATTTAAATATAGGAAGGGGATCCCAGATCTCCCTAGAAAAACCTGGTTGCACTACAGAAGTGTAAACTTTCCTTACTTTCTACAGTACCTTACAGTTGCTTGACCGACCAAAAACTTTCAAGGTTTCCAAAAAATAACGAAAAAAGAGAAAAAAGAGAGAAAAGTCGTTTTTATTGTTAGAAACAAAATAATGTTCTCCAAGTTTTTATCATTCATTCATTGTCAAAATATTGTTTCTGTGAATTTGTCCTAGAGTCAACTTTGAACGGTATCAATTAATTATTATAAACAACTTTGGCAGTTATAACTGAGATTAGTTTACAAATACCCGCCGTGTTATTTTTGCAGTCCTCAAAATATTGTACTCACACTTGCAATTAATGTTTTTTTTTCATAAAAACTAATATGCATTTCTTGCCTTATCTACATGAACTACCTTCAGTATATTTATTGTATGCTTTACTTCTGCCTATAAATTAATGCAGTTAATTACCTATTCCACTGTATTTTTTTAGGTTTATTTAATAAACCGTCTGGCCGATCTTCTCTAAATGTTGAGATTGCGTCAACTTGTTCTGTGAAATCGCGCACTTGTGTACACGTCTTGAGTCTTGCCTTGATTATGTGTATACAATTATGTAGCTATTATTGCATTAATGTGTAACTGCACGCTTTTTTTAGTTTTCTGACATACAAGAACAAACTTTATGAGAAAACCCAGGCTAAAAGTTGCGTAAGAATTAAGAACAAGCTAAGATTAATCAACTGAAAGTTACTGGTTCTTACAAAAAGTTGAGAACAGCCAAGTCTCGACCGAAGTTACTGATTCTTATAAAAAGCATGTAGCCCAAGCTTTAAAGAACAATGTTTAAAATAATTATGTTTGGACGCATGTTTACTAACATCTCGTTTTTTGGAATCTTCTTCCAGTTTTGTACTGGCTTGAAAGCTGTGACTTCTTTTTCTGCAAATTCCTCAACAAATTGGTTGATACCCTTTAAATTGCTATATCTTTCACTACTAGGTGCACATGAGCGGCAACTACTTTTAAATTACATGTAGTTTGAATCTTCACCAGATCGAGCAGCATCCAAACTTAGAATTCTGTTTCGAGACTCGTTTACTCGTTTAATCAACCTACCACTCCTAATCCTTTTCACGTTTTGAAACCAATTTATACAAGTACTAGTTCTGTAAACTTAAAGCAACACTGACATTACTGCAGTAACAGAACCAGGTCCTGAGAAACCGAACATTTGTCCCACTCCAGGACCACTGTCATCTCTTCTGTAGTTGTTAATTAATCTGTGAATATAATAATGTAAGTTAGTATAGTCTTTTCGCCAGCCCCTCGTCTAGATTAACTTTATTACGAGAATCAGATGTTCGAGGAAAGAAAGAAGTTCCACCCAGATACGTCGGCAAAAAAACTGCACGGATATCCGTTTGTCGGAAATGGAAGTTGTCATTTTTTTCCTGTTTATTATTCATCGATGTTGTTTTGGAAATACATAAACAAGTGATCCTTGCTTTAATATTTTTCATATTTATCGTACTTTATTTTACGTTTCTGAATGAATACTCAGGCCCAAACATCGACACTGGAGTTGTAAACTATTCATATTTCGTCGGTGACAGAAAGCAAAAGAATTGCAACTTATGTTTGAAAACCAGTTATTTGAATATATTCGTTAAGCTTTACTGAAATACACATCAACTTGCTTCTAAACACATCAAATTTTCACCGTAAGTCTCGGTTCATTCTTCGTCAATTTTCTCTGAGAATACGCAAAATCTGCTTTTTACAAGAAGCTAAAATTCAAAATTTTTTCTCAGGGGAGGATGCCCCCAACGCGGCTCTTCAGTGTACTCACGCCTTGGGCGCTCGACCCTAGTTTTGCCTGACCAACTCTGAACAGCTGCCAGAGAGCCAAAATACTAATAAGCGCCACCCTTGAATAAATGCCGCACCCTGTGAGTTTAAAGTTTTAAAGGCACTGACAAAAATCCACAAAATCGAATTTATCTGAGTTATGACACGCTTACACGCGCAGCGAGTTGTAGTTTTAAAACTGTAGCTTGATCGGTACAGCCAGACAAAGAACAGTATCTTCTTTTCTACTTTTAAGTAAAGTTACGGTAGGTTGTTTAAAAAATAAACAGCGTTTTTAATAAACGTCTCCCTTGATTAAATGCCGCACTGAAATCATGAAGAATTTAATAAACGCCGCGGTGTTTTTCCGAGGAAGTACGGTAAGTCTTTTTGAACACAAGAAGAAGAAGCAGGCAATAACCTTGCACGCTTTTTATCAACACAAAACTTATTAACAGTGGCTTGTAAGGTCTTGCATGCGGTTAAATCACTCGACCGAGAACAGACTATTATCGTTAAGCATCAAGGTTTGAACTTGTGCTATAAACAGTTGTATTTTGCTGCCATGTCTAAGACAGACAACCTTTTTTTCAGCGTTCAGCAGCAGACCAAACGCATTTGGGTTCAAAGTTTAAAACACTAGGGAGTGAACTTGACGAAGCTGGTAAGTTGGATTTCAGATGTTTTTAAAGGGTTTTAAAGTTATTCTTGGAGGTTGGAGGGTAGGGCCCGTAGTTTCAAAACTTAAACAAAATGGTTTTCAAACTGTGAAAAAAATATGAAAAAGAAAGATATTATGGCTCAATGTTTAAAAGTATATTTGATCAGTGACTTAAGACAAACTGTAGGATATAAATAAGTTTAGTTGAACAGCTAAGTGTAAAGGGGCACTTCGTCAAAACAATACATGTAATTTTATCATTGATGTAGATATTCACCATTTCAAATTCATGTGAAGCAGAATAAGTAAGCTTTTACTCGTTTCTTGGGTGAGTAGTGTTTTAGTGTCTCACTATTTTCAGAATTTTGAGCCTGCATCTCTAGAGGAAAAAGAGATATGCCAGATTTGTGTCTGGTGTTCAGTCAGTGATTTCCTTGATGACCCTCCCAAAGGGGTATTTTGCCTACCCATTCATCCGTCTCTCTATCGCCCCATCCAATCCATCTGTCTGTCTGTCTTGTCTGTTTATTTATTTATTTATCTGAGTTGTTTTTACTTTGTTTGAATGTTTATTCGGATTTTTATGCCATCTTTATCAAGATCTATCCGAAGGAGACACAAAGAAAACGTTTACAAGTCCCTCCCAGCTTGTTCAAAAGAAAACATCTTTGTCCACCATTGAAAATGCCTTTGACCAGTAACCTGAGCAAAGGTTCAGTGCATTTAAAGCCAGAAAATATGAAAAAAAACCCATATAAGACATACTGTAAAAATGATTTTTCTTAATTTCTTTTTATTATCCAACACTTAATTTTTCCATGTAAGAACCTGTTTTATTTGGCCAGTTCTTACACGCTGGTTTTTACTGTACTCTTTGTATCGTTTTAAGCTACTTGTCAACTTTGGTAAGTTATACTTAGTGCTGTAAATTGAGCTTTTGTTCTCTTCAACAGAACTGGAAAAAATAAAGCCTGTGTATGCACCAAAAGATTTTTTTGAGGTTGGTATTTTCAGCCCACGTTCTATTTATGGCACGTGACGTATACAACTATTTCAAAAAAGGTTGTCATAGTCAATAGTCGATACTAGAACCAAAGGAACTGTGGGTTTCAAGCAACACAAATAACTAATTATTGTTAGCATTGGATTTGCAAAATATAGTGTGTAGGTTCATCATAATATTACGACCGTAGAGCAGCCACCTTCGCGAGCGCGTTATCATTCATTAAGGCTCTACCCAAAGTTCGTTTCGGTTCTAGTATCGACTAATGAACATGACAACCTTTTTTGAAATAGCTGAATGGTAAAAACCGGCGTATCAGGACTAGCGCTTCTTGGGAAAGCGGCTTTGACAGGTAGAGTGTAAAAAGTGTGCTATTGCTGTGATTGATAGTCGCAGCATCTGAGAAAAAAGTCTGGGTATACAGCCTTTACAGGTGTGTTTTGAAAACACGATGCATTTCAGCTTTGGTTGCTATTCAATTTCTAGTTCTGGATAGTCAAGGAGTTTTGATTTGGGTCATCAGGAAAGCCATAGAAATGAAAACTGCTGTTTCCAATATGGATCGAATCAATGTTTAGAATACAAAGCCACATTCACACTACTCATTAAACAGGTTTCAGTTAATAATATTTGAAAATTAATTTGACAGTTGCAATACTCAAAACTGCCCTAAAAACTGTATAAATCTGTTAATTTATCGTTAAGGCATTCAAACGCTCAATTCAGAACACGCAAAAACCTATGAACACGTTATAGTAGCAAGATTTTAAAGTCGAACCAATTTAATATAATCATGTTTAGTGTTTGGTATGAATGTGGTATAAACTTCACTCACTTTGCATAAAAAAACCTAGATTTCCATGAGGTGAGAATGAATACCTTTGTATTGTGGAGACGGCCTTTTTCCGTCTTGAACTTGGTCACTGACTTATATAACACTGAAATAAAGATTTAGTAAAAAACTAGTTAAAAATACCATGTTCAAATTCAGTCGTTGAAAGTCATCAGTGTTCAAGAGAACTCGAACTTTGCTACGGGTGTGTACAGGTAAAAAGTTTCCAAAAAGATTTTTTTAAAAAAACATTAACTTTCACTGCGAACCTTGCAGACACAAAATATTTCGTAATTATACATTTTAAAAGACAATCTATTCATAACTACATGCATAGTTATATTTGTTTCTCAACAGGCACTGATAAGCTTGGAAAATCCGAACTATGCTCCGCTCAGGAAAACGCCAAGGTGTGTTGGAGTATTCTTACGTATTTTATAATTCTGATCCACACAGAAAACCGATGCAACATATTTTGATAAAAACTTGTGGCAAAATTTGTGTTTTAGAATGTCTAAGCTGCCGAATAAAGAAGATGCATGCACAAGGGCCGGACTTATGCCGTGTTCACACAACGCTTAAACATATTTTAATATTGTCTAACTAAACAGGTTTAAAAATTATTTTCAAGCAGGTGAAGACTTTCGACTCAAAATTTATAGCAAACTATTTTTCAAAATAGCCATCCAACTAAGTTGTATTCAGTCCTAATAATTTTTATGCTTGCTTTCTACAAGAACTAGCGACCTGAAAAAGTTAGTTTAATTTAGCATGTTTGTGTGTGAAGGCTGCATAAGTCAATGAGCTCTTCTAAAGGATACATTAGAAAGTCTTAGAAGCGGTCTGAAGAAGGTTTTGTTCGAACTTTGCTGGTGTATGCAAAGTTCTGATGACATCAATTTTTCATGTTGACTAGTTGCATAGTTAGCATAATATTGTAGCATACCTTCAACCTTAAATTTCAAACAATAATGAGCCAATAAGTAGATTTAGCACGGAACAACACAGGGATTTGCTGAACTGACTTGAGTTTGATTTGTGTAAACCAGAGAAAGAATCGTTAGACTTTGTAGATGGCTGGCAGTGGCACAGTTAGTGTTTAAACTTATCGGTTTTTTAAACAATGAAGTTGGGCTTGTGATACGCAAGGATCTGACCCTATGATTGTGGCTATACCGCTATAACAGCTGAGTCTTTTTGCTTAATTGTTCTAGTTCCATTAAAGGCTGGGGACAGATACAGGTGCAGCTGAAGACCAAAGACTTGCAAGAACTGGTAGGTACAGACAATAACCACCGATATATAGTCCTAGTCTTTTCACCGACATACATAACCTGTAGATATAAAGTTTATCTTAGTTAAAATTAGTTTTTACCAGTTTTACTGTTTTACTGTACCAATCAGGGTTTATAACTAAGGGTTGAAAGTCGGCCCTTGCCGATAAATTTAACCGTGAGGCGCTTAAACCAGCTCACTAGGCTGGTAAGTTAACCAAATATAGTCATAAAAAAAGCTGAGATCAATCCTCCTTTCATGGAAATGATCTACCCCCGCCCTCCCCCACCCTCTCCCTACTTAGGTCAGGGTAAGAGTCAAGGAAAGGTTGGCACAGATTGTATTCAATAAAGCGAAGTGTGTTGAAGGCCTGGGTTTCATATTTTTTTATGCCGGCATTTGTTTTGGTTGGTTTCTTTTTGTTTGTGCCAATTCAAAAAAACTAAATTCGAACCCGGCGGTGTGGTGTCAAAATGTCTTTTTATCTGGAACAGGGTGCAGTTCACCATGCAAAGAACCACAACCACCTTATGAACTAAGCGGGAGGCAAGCGCTGCGCACGGAACAACCAAAACGTCGAAGTTTTGAGAATTAATAAGAGGAAATGTGGCCGAAAATGATACAAAGAATACTGAAAACGATTAAGGGGAAATACGTGCATGCGTTAAGTGCAGTAGGAAGGGCATGTAAATGACAAACTGAATGTAGAAAAACGTAAAGGCTTATGGAGAACTTCTTCTGTAAACATGCAGAAAAACAATTCTTACTTATATAGATAAATAATTTTTTTTAAAAAGATGCTTTAAAAAATTTCGTGTTGTCATTAAGAATGATTTCAAGGTGGATTTGAAACGCCGCCTGCACACTCAGTTGTCATGATCCTTTCATTAAGTCCGTCGATCGGCGACAAATAGAAATAATCTGGAACTGTACTTCAACATTAATAGTTGGGCTTGATTTAACGGTAATTGGCTGACGTGTCAGCATTCTCATTAGCTTGCAAAGGAACTTGATTTTCGAAGAAAACCTCCACCTTCCGAAAGTTGTCAACTGCAGAAGACTAAACCGGACGCCCGCAAAGGATACCGGACCTTGTTCTTTTTACGTTGTTTAACGGCAACTGCGCAGTGCTCTGTCTTTACTCCAAAATGGAGAGTTGTTGTCAATGGAACATTTATAATTCTCATTCTTTATTGAGCGAGATTCTTTTTACCCAGCGCAAGGCATACTGTGAGCTTCGGCCTGGCAACTGTCACTGTGGGGTGGATGACTTCACCGAGTGTAACACAATAGGTAAAGTTTAAGACAGTCGATATAAATGTTCATAAATTGATAGAAAACCGTTGAATTGAATAAGGAAGTTGGCTGTTGTTTTCTGTGTTAACATGAAAACCTTGTGTTCACGTTTTTATCAGTAGTGCAAAACAGCAAACTTTAATCAACAAACTAGTAAAATTCACAAATCGAAAGAGTGGTCGATTTTTTAAGATTTTCTATCTCGTGATTAGAGTATTATACGTTGACGAGTTTGTAAAAATGAGCGTTTGTGAGTAAGTGTTTGTCAGTGAATGTCTAAATGCACAGAGACTTATAAGGTAGTACAATGAAAGATGTGAACCCGAGTGAGTCAATATTTGTAACTGGTTAATCGTCGGGGTAGATGTATTTGTAACTGGTTTTAAAATCGTCGGGGTAGATGTAGTACTGCATGAAATTGAGGTTTCGACACTTTTTGAAAATGACTTCCATACAGGTTGTTGAAAGGTCATACTTAAGGAACAACATTCTTTCTCCTGAAGGATCACATCAACTCGGATTCATGATAAACCAAGTGTATGACAGGATGATAACATTTATCACCTGACGATACATTCTCTGTCAACTTAGAACTGAACTGAACTGTTAAAAACGCGTTACTCGCTAATTCTCAGCTGTGGCGTGGTGTTTTGTTCTTTAGACTCTTTTTCGTTGTTTGATTTATGCTAATACTGTTTTATTCTCTATCCTGTTTCAGAAACATTTGAAACAGAGTGGGTTAAACTTGGGAAAAAAGGTATGTGTGATGATTTCAAAGTATACAGCTATTTCAAAAAAGGTTGTCATAGTCAATAGTCGATACTGGAACCGAGAGGAACTTTGGGTACACTCGTAATGAGTGATATTGCACCAGCGAAGGTTGTTATCGCATTGCCGTGGCATTACATGATGAATCTGCATTCAATATTTTGCACAGTGAATGCTAACAGTAGTGATTATTGGTGCTGCTTGAATCCCATAGTTCCTTTCGGTTCCAGTATTGGACTATTGACTATGACAACCTTTTTGAAATAGCTGTATACCCCTTACGTGTTTCATAGTATCTGACTAATCCTTATAGCACTTAACCAGTTATCACTGAAGCCAACTAGCAGCGCTTATCTTTTACTCACTCAACCTACGCGAAACAGAGGCTCTGCCGCAATCGTCTTGTTGTTTTGATAATCATGGACGAAAGGTTCGTTACAACCGTGCTGGCATGTTGCGAGTCCGCTATTCTGTGATACTGGTTTAAATCTTATCTGTTGGTTTGATCAACAAAGGTTGATATGGCATGCTTTTTACCTGTGGGATATGGTGTTTACGTGACGTTTCGAGCGTTAGCCCTTCGTCGGAGCAGACTCACCTTGTCTGCTCCGACGGGCTTACGCTCGAGACATCAGCTAAACACCATATCCCACAGTCGAAAGTTAAACTGATCTTGTTTGATTGTTTCTTGGTCTCGCGCATAAAACCATTGTCTCTGGACATGGTCAATAGAAAAAAGAAACTGATATTCCGGCCTATCTATCGCAATGCTCGGGTAGGTAAAAATGATTATTGGAGTTGTTGATTAGGAACAGAGAACGTTCACAATCAGAACAACTGCTTAATTCTACACTGGCACCTAAAGATCACAAAAACTAGTTTGCAAACTGACAATGTTATAAATCTTTACCGGTAGGTTTTGACATGTCCGATCTTTAGTGGTCGACAGACTGGAAAAAAAGTCCCGTTGGCTTGAAATACTTACCAGGCACACATTCTCTTAGCTCTTACAACGTTTAACTGAAGCGAATGTTTTAAGAGAAGGCATTGAAATCTGTTTGTTTAACAACGGGGCTTCCTGGACTATTTGGTCTTATAAATACTCTGTCATTTGGGCTGACAAAAAAAAAATTCTCTCACAATCAGCATTCGTTGTTGAAAAGTTTTAAGGTCGTATCCGAAATTGTGCCATGCACCTTAAAGTTGGTAAATTTATGGTTATACTGAAGAATTTTGCGCGAGTTCTTCGCAATATATGCTATATTTTTAGAGAACTTCATATAGAGTGATTTAAGTAAAGCATGCAGAATCCACGTTAAAGGCATACAGTATAACTATTTCAGTTTCAGTTTATTTGTTTCACTACGTATACAACAAGTATTTACTTGAGAAACAACCGAATTCGTACAAAAACTCAAAAAAATCTGCAAAATCGTTCGTTGACGTTACTTTCACCAAAAACATACTTCAGACTGGTCTGTTTTCCTTTGTAGTTACTCAACAAGGCAGTGTGGCTGCCGCTCGTCAGTATGCCAAATATGGCTGTCCCGACACTCTGAGGCGTGAAATTTGGACACAAATACTTGGTGTGGAGCACGATGATGCGGTAGGAACAACGTTCTCTATAAGGGCGAAAGACTAACATAAAAATTACAAGTGTTGATTAATACCGAATTGCACGAAAAAAAATATTTGATTACTTGTTAATAATATATGCATTCAGTGAATCAGTGAAGAACTGGTATTGAGCACGAGAGACTTACGAACAATCTTCGCATGCACACTTCTCATCTTGACGAAACTTTAGTTGTGTTCACTCACAGACTATTAATGTTTTCATGAAAAGTGAATCAAAAAAAGTTAAAAACAACCTTTAAAGAACCAATTTTCACAGCTGTATAAGGTCCAGTTTGTGAGTCAGCAAATGTTTTAGTGTATGTTCATTATCGGCGGAGCACACACTTTCAAGGTATTCAGCTTGACAATTAACGGAAAAGTACGACTACAATTTTTTTTCCATAAGATTTGTCATCTGTAGAACTAAATTGCAAAAAAATTATTTTCTTTATGGGTTTGGATTTGACTGAGAATACTAGTAGCTGCACTGATAGTGGTTCAGTGAGCATTGACGGTCTTGATGCTGTTTGCCCATTTCATCAGCCTGAAGCAAAATTAAGTTTTTCTCTTTTGTAGCATCTTATTTCTTCACCATAATTAGTTTGTTTTGTCCATGTTTTCCACACTTCTCAAAGTATTTGAATCAGTATTCCAAGTTTTTCTTTTACGGATTTTCAATGAGCTCTTCACTGCATTGGCAAACCTGGCCACCTTTTTACTTGTTCAAAACCAGTGCAATTACAACTGCTGTGATACGCAATTGCGTTGTTTGGGGTTTATAAAGAGGCGCTCAACCAGTCAGATTGCAGTAATTTCCATGTGTGTATATTATTATAATAGTAATTAGAGTCATTGATAATAGTAGAGGTAAGAGTAAAATCAGTAGCAAAAGTAATAGTAATAGTCATAACAGAATTTGTAATATTAATAGTAATGGTGATAATAATAGTCGGTAATAGAAGTAACAATAGCATTAGTTACAGTAACATATTGAGTGATGGTAATGGTAATGGTTGTAGGAATAGCTATAGTTATAGCGATATAAACAGTTATTATGTACACAAGTCACTAGATAACGGCAACGGAGCTCTCTGATTGGCTCCTGTACAACTAAGATCTCAGCTCATATCCTATGTGTAGCGAAATTCAAGATGGCGGCGAGGCTTGCCGAGCTGACAAAGGAAGAAATTG
>JAOBRG010369226.1:0-11956 GCA_027574985.1 Umimayanthus nakama | reverse complement strand
AAAAGATTTATCTGTGAAGATGGAGTCCATACTTTTTCTCTCGGACATTATAAAGCGATTTAACAAATTGAGAAATTTACAATTTCTGAGAAATTCTGAGAAATTGAGAAACAGAGAAAAATTAGAAATTTAGAAAATTTCAGAAATTGAGAAAATTTAAGAAATTAAGAAGTGAAATTGAGATTTTTTTGGTTTTTAAGGATTTTACCTTTTGGCCCAGAATCGGTTCTTTTCTACTACTGGCGAGGTGTATTGTGAGGTGTGTGATGAGGTGTTGTGAGTGAGGCGGTGTGGTGAGATGAGTGGCGAGGTATAATGGCGAGGTGTATTGTGAGGTGTGTGATGAGGTGTGGTGAGTGAGGCGGTGAGGTGAGGTGATGTGGCGAGGTGTATTGGCGAGGTGTAGCTGAGTTGTGTTTGTTGTGAATATTGAGAACGACATTAGATGCACAGTATCAGGGACAGTTCCAACGATGTAGTTATGAAAGAAAATATGTTCTACGTAATTGATAAAAAGCACCATTTATCAAGCATTAAAACAGGAACGTTTGATACCTGACAAGATTTTCTTGAATTTGGAAAAATATCTAAATCAGACATTATCATATTCGTCATCATCATCATATTTACTTTCGTTTTAGTGTGTCCGCATTTGATTATAACTCAGTTTTGTCTCAGAACTACGTGCAGTTATAGGTAAAAAACTGCACTGTGACAGAAAAAAATTCCCTAGGCTACTTACGAACTCTATTAAAAGTGCCAGATAACTGTTACTTTAGGTATGGAAGGCAGAGCAGGAATGGCTGCAATTGCGGACCCTGACAGGGAAACGAATACAGACGAACTGGCGAAGCACTTGATGGCGGCCCTTCCAGGTTATGCAAGGCCAGTGTTCCTGAGACTAACCGAGCGTCTGGACACAACCAGCACCTTTAAGCTACTGAAAACCGAACTGCAGAAGAAGGGATTTGATCCTCGTGTTACTGACGACCGACTATATGTCTTTCACTCCAAACTTGGAAAGTATTCGTTGTTGGACGATGCAAAATTTGAAGAAGTGTTGGGAGGGAAAGTGAGGTTGTAAGATGCGGCTTCCTAGATTTGTCCGTGGGCAGCCCAGGAGGAACAAGAAACTGGGGCGAAGACTGAGAGATTGCGCACAAGGAAGATGAACGTGGATTGCCGGTGGCATCAGTTCAGATTTCAACAAGTAGTTAGACATTTGTAGAAATAGTAATAACTTCATTTAACGAGGGTAGCACATAACAGTTTTACAAACCGAACAACCACTGGTAGCCCTCGAATAGGACTACTAATAACACAATACTAATACTTCATTGGTGACACGCCTAGCTAAAAGCTAGTTTACAGGTGTACCAGAAAAATAAATAGCAATATAGTTCCATATGTTTCAAACTTTAAAATGTTAGATGAAATATTAACATAAATACTTGTTTGAAAGTGTTTTTAAACACTTAAAAAATCTAGAAGTTCATTTTCCCAAAACTGTCCTTAAATTTACCGGCTGCCGGAAAATGTTAAAGGTTGCAGTTAAGAACTCTAAAAGTTCATACTCCTAATATTTGCCTTAAATTTATCACTTATACCAAACTCGATAAGCCTTTGCTATTTTTGTTAGCTGTGATCCTCATCTAACTATAATTAGTATTAACTTCTTATTCTAAAGTAACATGTAAATCAATGAAACGCCAAGAGGACACAAACTTATACGGTACTGTTGTTACGTTGTTGTTGTTACTGTGGTTCCTGCCATTTCTTTCTTGTCACTAGGCAACGAGTTCCACTGTTTTGCTGCGAAGTATTTGAAGGAATGCAGGCCATAGTTTGTCGAGTTTCCTTTTGGTTATGTTAATACAAGACAAAAGCTTACAAGGTTTATAACGATGCGACTATAGCAACCCAAATTTGTTTTCATCTTCACATCTTAGCGCAAAAATGATAAACATTATAAATAGCGTGGTGTTCACTTGAGTGCAGTTGATAGTAGACATACCTTTTTAGTTGTGATAAAAGTCGAGGCCGCCAAGGACTGAGATTTTCGATGTCTCCACATCCACAGCAAATGACAGACTTGCAGCGAAATTCCATACACTGCTTCAAACAAATTTAAACAAGCAAATTTTATTCTGCTAAACTGGTCCGTATTTGCACAATTGCTATACTGAAAACGATTGGTGAACCAGTCCTTGAATTAAGTGTTTGACACTTTTAAAATACAAAACTTTGTACCAAAGCCGGAACAAAGACAATAGGAATATCTTCGTCTTCAATACTTCGTTGCCCAAATGTTTTGATACTTTAAGTATGCATTGATTTTAGCGTCCCAAACATTATTTTAGAAAAAAAAACAAGGGAAAATATGTCGACAGATTCCTTGCAACGGTCCAATACATGCACCCGCAGTGTTTGCAAAAGCTACCTGTTTACCCGTTGGAGAAAAATAAGGTTTAAGTCAAAACAAACCCTGATAATCGACAAGTGTTATGTATTTACGCAGTCCCGTTGCCGTACAGGACTTCGGGGAACCCATTAGAAAAGTGATCGGGGTAAGAGAAAAGGTTTAAAAGGAAAAAGACCCTGCAAAGCAAAAATGGGAGCTGGCGTGCCCCCAGACTCCCCCCATCCCCATACTCCAACCTTTGGTGCTCTTCAATCATAATACGGTTGTTCTAACTTTCTCTCTCACTGTGCACTCTTTTCCTAACCTTAAATGAAAAAACTGTAAGAAATCCTTTACGCAGTCCGTCAACCCTCTACCCTATATGGATTCAGCCAAAACTGCCTATGTACAACCTATTAAACCCTTGATGAATGTGGAATTTTCACGTACTTCGGAGGTAAAAGTAGTCATGTTTTGATTTTGCGCCGTATATTTTCCTATATGCTCCCGCTCTACTGACCAACCGTACCCTGGACTTATCGTCTTCAGTAGCAGTCTTTTAATTTACTTGAATGCTTCTAGTATCTACTCGTCAAGCACTCTACGGTTGCTACGGTAAGCCGGCGCATGAAAGAGTTAACCTAGGTTACTCCATCAAAAGCATACCGATTCCATCAGAAAAAGATTACCTACGCTGTCTCGTTGCAAAAACAACCATTCCTTCGAATGATGCGCTGGAAAGCGTACTTTTTCCTGCACCCCAACCAAAAGCTTCAACTAGCAAAGCAGACACAACGAAGAACCCTCCACCAATAGATGAGTTAAAACAGTTCGAAAACGGAAATACACTGAAACTATTCAAAACAAAAACAAACTTGTCGTCCCGGCCTGGCCTTGTTGCGGGCCTGGAACCTGCGAGTTATGAGAAGAGAATATCGCAAAATCCCGTACCAAAGCTGCAGCGACCACAGTAAAAAAAATCGGGCAAGGATGCAAGAAGATCACTCAAAGAAGCGTCACTACTCTACTGAAAGAATTTGGAAACAAGCCAACCTCAGTGCAAACTAATCAACCCAACAAATCCGAAATAGGCAAAATCAGTAAACGAATACTGGACAGACTAAACTCGGAACTAACCACCACCAGGGTTAACCAATGGAAAAATACCGCATCTGTCACTGAGTGAACAACATGAACACTACAAACAGAACTATAGCTTCTTCTGTTTCGACGGCATGGTGAATTTTTCAGCAATCATCGAGCAGCTCTTGATTAAAACGCTCGACTTCGCCTCTGCGTGCCACACCATCACAGAGGACGAAAGAAACACCGTCACCGAAGACCCTAACCCACACTCAAGGTTGTCGCAAGCTTCCAGTTATCGTATCTTCAAACAAAGTGCAGACTGCAGTCCTGACAAAAATAGGCCTTGGCCTACTTGAATAAGCGCCCAACTTCAAACAAGCGCTCACCTTAAAAAAGCGCCCACCTTAATGCTCAAAAGTGCCCAACCTCGAACAAGCACCCGTTTCGAATAAGCACCTACTGGCCTGTAGGCAGGAGGGTTGCGCACCCCCCCCCCCCCCTCCCCGCTCAACACATAAAAGGGTCTGCCCGATGGGATTGACAATTCGAATGCATTTCCAGCAGTTTAATGAACTCAAATTTCTAATTTTTTCCGAGGAAGCATTCCCCCGGACCCCAGTCCATGAAACCTACGCAAGGTGTCCCACTGTCCTAAGTTAGGTGGGATTGCCCCGATTCGAATGCCAACTCGACAAAAGGTATCCTGATTTTAAAGATTATTTCTCACAAAGCAACCAGCAGGGCAACAAACTTTTTGTTAAATTATCATAAAATCTGGATATCCAGGTAAATTCTGAATTACATTCGTGATGATTCACGCAAAAACTACAAAGTAAAACCACATAACAGTGCTAGCCGTGTCGACTTGCTTTCAAGCATTAGCTGGAGACCCTTCTCCAGTCCACCGCGGCCTGTGACTGTTACACGTGACCCGGGTCAACCCTTTTTTCTGGGGTAGCCCGTTTGGAATTCGTAGATGAGATCGGTTCGATCGACCCGGATCAATCCTAATCATTCTTCATTTTTTGAAAGTCAACATAAATTTTTCGAAACTTCGATCCCTTTTTGTTAAAACAAATGAAGCAGTCAATAGGGTTTCTTCGAGATGTTAAAATAACTAAAATAAAAACCAGAAGCACACAACATTGAATGAATCCGTCTCGCATGGTAGCCAACCCGGGTCAGCTAAATAGGCTCCTGATAGCAGGCAACCCGTGTTCGTGTGAACGTAGTTTTTCTATAACCGGGGTTGAGTTAAGAACTCGGGCTGCCAGCCAACCCGGGTACATGAACACGGGTCGTAAATCAAACATTTTGCGGGTTATTCGACGACCACTCACACTTTGACACTGTGAGACGCTAATGACCAATCGAGATAACTGTAAACTCGCGGAGTGTAAATGAACAGAAGTACACCGCGTACGTTTTTGTCCCAAGTAGCTAGTAGGACAAATAATACAGCTGATGACAACGCTCTTTTTGTGAAAGAATAAGAAAAAAACCGATCAATTTTTGGAACCTATATGACAGCTATCGGCCTAAGAGTGCTGGAAATGGCGTCTTAAAGCTTTCAAATTTGAAAATTTTCTGGGGGGCATGCCTCCAGCCCCCCTAAACGCTCGCGCCTTCGGTGCTCGCAAACTTTTCCAGTACAATTAAAAGTCGCCCCGATTTTAGTTTATTGATCCGTACGTTGGGCACTCTGTCCCGTGTGTCTTCGGAGGTTGCATGTTGTAGAACTCAAACATTATAAAGTTATTTGGTCCCGGTTCTTGAGATACGCGCACCCCCACCCCCATGAAAAACCCTGGCTATGGGCCTGACCTTCCATAAAGGTCAATAAAATTTAATGTGCGCCCAGGGCGCTAGTTCGAATATATGTGGCAAATAATGTTCTTCGAAACGAAGGAGACTTCATGTTGCGATCGAATATGTTACGCACTGACAATGAGGAGAGTAATCAAAATAGATGTAAAATGAAAACAGCCTACGTTTTAGATAAAGAGAAATATGGAAAACTCCCTTCAATACAAAGTCTTGCTTACTCACGTCTGGACTCGCTCAATGCGATCTGGGAGTAGTCCTAGGATATACCTATTCTGATGAACCAATCAGAGCGCGCGAAAAGTGCTATCCACCTGTTTGGTTAATACTAAAAGCGGATATTAGTTCGAGCACCAACGCGCGAAAATCGCTTTTAGCTGGTTTAGTATTTGCAAAAGGTGGATACTTCAAGCTCGACTAGCCAATCAGAGGGCTCAGAAACGAAGGAAACATGCACAAACTCAAAGTTTTTGGCTTTTGAAAAACTACATAAAGGCAAATGAAAATTTGGTTGAGCATAGAAATGCAGAAACTTATCATCTAGTGTTACTTTTCTTTTATTTTAAAATCCTGGCAATACACCAATGAACGAGTTGACCTTTTTGAAATAGCTGCATGATCAGCATGATTAACGGCCGAGCACGCGAACATCCGGTTATGGTGCGAGTTTGGGAATTGAAAAAGAGCGCTAACTAAAAAATCTTCCTGCAGCCTTTTAAGAGAGTTTCGACAGGCGGCTTCGACGAGTATAGAACTGTTGCCTTTCTAAACTGCCATGGTGTGCAGACATGATCCATTCCATACTTAATATAGTGGCCCTATGACGGGCGACAAATTCAAATGCACTCGTGGGCTAAGTTGCACAACTATATAAAACTATATCTAGTTGTGCAACCTTAGCCCTTCAATGCGTTTGAACTTGTCAAATCAAATAGTTTAATGTTACGGTACTGACAGTATGCAAATCTTTTTTGCACACCGTTGCACATGAAACTGAAACACGACGCATTAACAATACCGAACTAAAACATTTTTTGCGTTACATGTACACAAACAAAAGCCTTGATAGAACAATAATTCTTAACGAATTATACCTGGTGAAAAGTAATATGCTTCAAGTATTCGTTATAACAATGTTTAATCAGCTGAGTGGTGTTCATAATAAAAATACAAAAAGTTGCGATGTATTGATTCCCGGATTCGAACTTACAATTTGAACTTAATAAGTGGTATCGCATTTTCCGAGTTATAGGAAAATTTTTATTTTAAAACACGTTCTTTGCAATTTTTACCCCTTTAAGTGAATATTAGCCTGTAACGGTCGTTTACAATTTGGCTGTAAGTACTAAAACAGTAGTGTCGCGTATATCATAACTCCATATACACCCAACTCAAGAGGTTGACCAAAAAGAAATATAATTCATCAAAGATATGACGCCAAGGGATGTTGGGTAATAGCTTAGAAATACACGAGTCACTTGCCAACGGATTTCATTAGCGTATTATTGCACCTTTAACAGATTGCTGTTTCAGTAGTACAGAAACTAAGACCACTGTACACAAGGCGAGCATGATAATAAGCTGTTTCACATCATTCTTCTTGGTCACATCTTTCGTGAAACATGCATGTTTTTTTTGGTCAACCTTTCTTGAAATAGGTGTACATGTTCACTTTTAAAATTGAAAATCAATTAATTGCTAGTACAAATTCCTTTTAGGTTCTTAGTATAAAAAAGATGGCCATTAGGCCAGGTCATTATCAGAGTTTGAGTTCGCCTGACATGATACGATTGTACTTGATATCGTCCAAGGATGAATACTGTCCTGATTTGCTATCCAACACAAACAACTCGTCGTCAATCTTATGAGCATCAAAGCCTTCCTTCCGCAGTTTCACCTTTTGAAGCTTGAAGGTCCCTGTCGTGTCCACCTCGTGCACAATGCGTAGGAACACGGGTCTAGCGTAGCTGGGAAGGTTCTTCTTTATATTCTCTCCCAGCTCACCCAGGTCAACCTCCCCCTTGGGATCCACGATTGCCGCCATTCCTGCCCTGCCCTCCGAACCTAATGTTAATAACGATAGTAACACTCAGTCTGTAAACTAACGACAACGCTAATAAAGAACACTTACACCAGTTCCTTACACTTTAACACAACAGTTACTAAAGACGTACCGTATCACTGTTACTATTTAACACTGTCGCAATAAAATATGGCATTTACAACAGGCACTCTGGATGGCAAAGGCAGAGTTTCAATTACAAGCTAGAGCCACTCATTTTGAAATCAATTCTATAAAAGTCTTCTAAAGAGGTTCCTCTTTCTATAATTGTGACATATTAAACAATCCGGAATGGTAAGCCGCGCGGCTCTACCTCGTGTTTCTATTATCCTTCCCCGTAGTGATTATATCCCAGTCTGTAGACACTGGCGGCCTACGTAGACAGCTCTAACGGCTGAACATTACCTGGAACTTCCACCCCATACGCCACCACGTCTCGCAGGCCCAGAAGGTTGCTTAGGATCGCCTCTACCTCCGCCGTGGACACGTTCTCTCCCCGCCACCGGAAGGTGTCCCCGGTACGGTCCTGGAAGTACACATAGCCGTACTCATCCTGTACCAGCACGTCCCCGGTCAAGAACACCGAGTCGCCGGGTGTTATTACATCATGTGCAATCTTCTTTGAAGTTTCCTTTTGGTTTAGGTAACCATCAAAGCGTTGGGTGGCGGACCCTAGGGTGCAAACCAAATGTGAATATATGGACAATCATTATAATTAGACCAACCGATATTTAAATTTACGTGTCTTTTCGCTTACAATCCCGAAAACAATTATGGTCGTCTCTTCCGATTTGGATTGTTATTTTGGTTTACTTTGTTTTACAGGAACATTTCCCTTATAATTTAGTTATACAAGTTTATTGACATTGTATATAGTTATCGCTGACTTGCGACAAACCATGTACAATTTTTACCAGTTCTGTTACCCAGAAATGGGACGCGCTATAGATAAAAACAGGGAGCGCCCTTTCGTTCTGTCGAACGTGCTTTGGAATATGTTTGCCTGATACCGAAGGGAACGCCTCTGGCCAGAAAAATGGCAATCAAAGTTTTGGGAGGTAAAAAATCGGGGTTGGCGTTCCTCAATACGACTTCAAAGAGGCTCCTCGACATTCACACAGGGATTCAGAACAAGGAGGAAAGTGTTATATCGAGTTTTTTCATCATGCAAATTGTAATGCTCAAACTGTCTGCTCCTGAAATATTACTTACATATGATAAATGCTGCCATGACACAGACAGGTAAAGAACATACAGTAATACAATCACCCGGACGAACACAAACTTTATTTCATTTACAGAAACCATCTTCAATTTCTCAAACGGCCTTTCCACATGGTTAGGTCAGTTTGAATAAACGTATTTTAAAATGTTTTATTAATTTAGTAATTAAAACTAATAAGGATACCAGATTATAAAGTGCGTTCTCTTTTGTCATTATAGTGAAAACTTTTGATACAATGATTCATTTCTCCACAATTTTTACACTGTAAAACATTGAATGAAAACAATTTAGGTTTCAAATACCTTCATTCAAACGATTTTAAAAGCCAATAAAATTATTTAATACGAACAAAAACACTCCCACCAGGTTCAGTCCATTCAAAAGTTATTTTGGAATTTGAGATGTTTCCTGCACGATCTCCTTTCCTACGGCAGGATTATCTACATAGTACTTAGACCACTAACTTAACACCACTTTATTGTTTCACAGTATTCACGCTGCTAATCATGATTCCAATTGTCGACATTTTAAACCTTATTCTGAATCTTTTGTT
This sequence comes from Umimayanthus nakama, assembly GCA_027574985.1. NCBI lineage: Eukaryota > Metazoa > Cnidaria > Anthozoa > Zoantharia > Parazoanthidae > Umimayanthus > Umimayanthus nakama. The sequence goes on along the minus strand of JAOBRG010369226.1, from coordinate 2,805 downwards.
GTTAAACTAATTCAGTCTTTTCAAAGCCTCACACCACGATCTTGTTTGCAAGTAAGTTTTTAAGGAAGAAAAGGTGCGTACGCATTTGTGTAATTACTCAGAATGGCGCAGATTTGTTGAAACCAAATCCACGTGTGAAAGCACAGAGATCCCATGCTGAACACGTGGAACCCAAGATTAGGATTGCATCCTCCTTACGTCAAACGCAACTAAAGTTTGCGGCAACTAATTAAGGCAAATTTACTGACTTCTTTCAGTTAGGGGGATGTATTAGTCCATCATGTTAGTAACTTGGGAATTTATCATTGTTTGTCATCTTCCAATCTAAAATATGAAACGATAAAACTAATACCTACTCTCTTCTTTTGCGCTCTGTTCTTTTCTTGCTTCCTTATCTCTGCATATCTCAGCTCCCTTTTTTTAAACTGTTCGCACTACTCAGTCCCATCTTGTCTTAAAATCTCGCATCTAAAAGACTTAAGTCTCCTTTCTCTATTCCTATATCGTACTTATGTAGTATTGCAAGTCCACTTACTTTTTATTTTAGCCACGACGAGGCCCGGCTGTCCTGGGTTGCACTTGATGGCGAGTCCGTCAGGCCCTCGAAGCATGTCTCCAGTCTCGGGATCCACCTTGACCAGGGTAACAGGGTAAGCCTTAGGTAAGATTACTGACAGGAATCCACAGGCCCCGACTGTGTTGTCTGGGTTGACCAAGCTAGCGTTGCCCTCAGTTGCTCCGTAAAATTCTCCGATCTGCCCGACGTTAAACCTTGACTGGAACGCTTTCCATATCTGAGGTTTCAGACCATTGCCCAAGGCAAGGCGTACTGAGTGTTTGGTTTCTGCAGGCCTGACAGGTTGCGCAAGAAGATAGCGACATAACTCACCAATGTACTGCGTCATCTGGTAATGAAATTAGATATAGATGCTTTTAGCTCCGGCCTCATTCTTGTCCTACTCAAATACATGATGTCTAGAAGAAAATGGCAGTCAGACTTCAACTCCTGTCTCATGCTTTGTAGTTTGATCATTCAACTAAGTTCAATAGAATTGTTACTTGCATGATGAATACATGTTGGGATAATTTCCTTACTGGGGCGTACTTAATTATGCATGCAATATTTTACAAACTTTCGGTTAGGGTTTGGGTTATTTTCCCAAAATCTTGTAAAATATTGCATGCATAGTTAAGTATGCCCCAGTACGGAAATTTTACCTACATGTTCAAATAAAATTGGGTTTTACACCCTCAAGTGGGATAAAAACGCTCTTCATCCCATCTTGAGCTCCATGTGTTCAGAAATAGAGGATGCCAATTGTTTTGGGTTAGACCATGCCGTGTTTCTGCTATGCAACAGAGCTAAACAACATCCAAAGACCAGTTTGAGCTTAACTTGTTTGAAACAGCCAAGGATCACCATTAAGTCGGCCGAAGAAAGCACTGAAAAGGTTCTGCGTGATAAACCAGACACACAGGCAGCAGATAAAGTTTTATTTGACAGTTGAAATTTATTCTCGTATAACAACTAGATTTACTTGACAAATGTCGGAGAACCGACAAAACTATTTTAACTTTGTTGCCCTTTGTATTGCAATTATCAAAAAACTTTGTGTCTAATCAGTCATAAGTAGCTAAAGAAAACTCCTTTAAAGTGACTGTTGGAGGCGAGATTCATTTTATACTGAGAAGAATGATTACTGTGTGAGCACTCGTACACGTAAGAACCTCACCGTGGCTTTACATTCAACACATTCATCCCAGAAACGACTGGCAGAGAACTTTCGTCTGATGGCCAACGTAGCGCCAGCCAGGAAACAAGAACCCACACCAAGAATACCCCCAGCAGAGTGGTACAGCGGCAGGGTGCAGTAGTTAACATCCTTGTTGGAGATTCGAAACATTCCAATAACTGCGTTGGACAACTGAAAGAACCTGCAAATAAGATAAAAGTCAAAGCAAGGTTTTCAAGCAAGGTTCTCCAACTTCAGTGTAGAGCCAGACAAATTGCAAGGCTGGTGTAGAGGCTTGTTAATGACCCAAATCTCGCCTAATTCAAGTTTGGATTTTTGGACTTTAGGGTTGGCACTTAGTCGCTGGGTGCAAATAGTAGACCACTCCCGCAGCTGGGTGCCTATCGCGCCCTGGCGCCTATCGATCGGCCGATCACGGTATATCATGGTCGACCATGCTCGATACTGGTAGGTCGGAGCATTCTTTCATTCATCATCTTAACCAATTGCGCACTGATTACGTGTACACTGGTGGATAGCACGAAGGAGAACATACGAGTTTCCGACTATGAACAACAAAGTCGGCCATACAATTTCTGGTTTGGAATCATATAATGTATCGTAACCTGAGCGGCGGTGTATTGCTGATACGACATGATAACATTTGGCCAGCTAGCAAAACGAACAGGAAGTCTACCACGCGTTTGGTTTCCGGCATAAAGGAACGACTTTTAATTACCAATCTCAAGAGAAGATTTTCTTCTCTTGCCAGTATGCAATCCGCCACGTCACGGTCGGCTGACTGATTTCGCAATGGAACAATTTTAAAAATCAATTCGTTTCGACAAACGACGAGCTATTTTGACACTGTGGCCATAATCCATACAGATGCTGACATCTGAGGCGGATTCAGGATTTTAATAGTAATGGGGGGGTCGGACAAACGCCCGCCTATCATATCTAATTGTTATTGCCGGATATTTAACAAGTCAATTTTTCATAAGAAAAAGTATGTTCATAATCGCTGCATTTGTTTTACTTTTTATTGCGGGGGGGGGGGGGGGGGGGGGGG
>JAOBRG010369215.1:0-11957 GCA_027574985.1 Umimayanthus nakama | reverse complement strand
TCATGTTTCTATATTCATGTTTGGCAACCTGACAAATGAGAGGAGGAAATATCTTATTTTGTTTTCAAAGGTAAACAGCTGTGAAGACACTACTAAAGGTGGAACGCCTGTCAGATGTTGTTCCAGAAGGCGATCAAGATATTCATCTCCATTTGTCTCACCACTACTAAAAAGACCGTTGAGTAATGATCTAAAGGTAATTATCATTGAATATTTTACAAAGGAAGTCAGGTTGTTCGAGTGGTTAGCACTCGGGGCCTCCCACATGTGGGCTGAGATTTGGCTGATCTCAATCAGACTTCGAGTGTTGTAAGGTTTCCTCCCTCCGTAACATCAGCCTTTACAGGGAGATCTGTGCCGTCTCCCCGATTAGTCCCATGGCTTAATACTTTGAGACATAGTTAAAGTTATTTGACTGTTTTTATTTACTGTATATACCTTGTTTATTTAATGATTTTCCATGTGATATAGTCTGATGCATGTATTAATACTATTCTTAGTTGGCTGTGAGGGTCATCCATTTTTTTTCATCATTATCACAAGTGTGCAAAACATAAACGTGGGATAGGGGTCCAGGCCAATGTTCACTTTTTCCAAGACTTAAAACTGACGATATTGTTTCAGCCAAATTTTAATTTTTAATTATTGCTTTTTGTTCATATGCTTTTGGGTGGAGATAAGGGATATGCAAAAAGAGTATTTTGTATGCTCATGAAAATTATGAAAAAAATGGATGACCCCTGAAATATTTTATGTTTGATTTTTGTGCACAGGAGGGGAAAAGCAAGCGATGCAAACTGGAGAATGAAAGTGCTGTTATTCAGTCACTTGGTGTCGATGAAACCACGAGTTTAAACACGGAACAGAAACAAAATGCTTGTGAAAAGGAACTAAATTGTAGACCAAAGGTGTTACACACAGAAGAAAATGTCTGTATGAAATCTGTTCAGTTACAAAAACGGCAACTGATGGAGCAAGTACGGCAGAGTGAGGAAACCCTCAGAAAGCTGAAAATGGTTAAAATGTATCGAAAGAAGGCAAGTCAAACCATCAGACAATTCATGTATTTATTATTTGTTTCATTTTTTATTGTTAAATATAATTTTGTTTACCTTTTCTTAGTAGTACCTTTAGTTCTTATTTTACCAGTCTTTTAAAAGTTTCGATACTTTTAAGGCAAGACTTTAGGAACATCATTTAAAATTTACTGGCTCATTATCTATTTTGTTTCTCTCAAAACAGAACAATTTGGACAATTTGAAAGGCCTCATAGATAAGTGGCGTTCAGTCAGCCAAGAAGCAGTAGGACGACTTATAGAGCAGTCTCCTGATCCAAAGCCTACAATGGGGGAGTTGTTGAACTGTCTTCATATTGACCACCAACTAATTAAGTACTCTGAAGAAGATGAAGACTTTTATTGACAGATATTAAAGTTTGGGATCACATGGGAGGTGGTGGTGAACGAAGTTCGTACCTCACTAAATTGCCAGCTAGCTAGAGAATGCGTTTATAACGTGATATGGGATAAGGGGGGGGGGGTAGGGGTAGTTGTTATCAATTGGTCAGAGAGCAATGATTTTCATATTGGGGTGGAGGTAGGGAGATAAGGTTCTTGTTTCTTGATCAGGGTGTAGTGTAGCAAATAGGACTGAGGGGAGAGGTGTGAGGTGAAAACATATTAAGTTGGAAGAGGAAGGGGGCAAGGGGAAAAATATAATTAAAGAGCTCGCTGCAAAAACGGGATAAGTGACGATTTTGGACCACCTTTCACAAAATCTAGAACTTATCCACCTTACTTCAATGCTACAGTGGCCAAAGGACACGTGTCATGTAGCCAACACATTGTTCTTGCAGTACGAATGGAATTTCCACCCAAAGAACACAAATTTTGTTTACTTTTGACCAGGAATGGCCTAACAGAAAACATGCAGTTTTAACGCCACGAGTCTCCCATGTTGAGTTAACTGATCGGTAATCGAATCGGCTTCCTCAGCTCAATTACAGTAAATAACAACAATCCAATAACCAGGGCGCTTAAGAAGTTTAGGAGACAGTTCTTTGTACTTTGCGCAGTGCAAGTTCCTTGTAGTTGACCGCAAAAAAAGTTATACAAACGGCACACTACCACAGCTTCTTCCAAAAATTATATCAAACTTCAGGCCAAAAAGTTTTAAACATGCTTTTGCGCTAAAATAATGATATCATTTTAAAGTTTTCAAAGTGCCTATATGTTTTTAAGTGCCACAAGTTTTATTAAGAACTTATTGCAGTTAAAATTCACATTTAAGGATCAAATCATGAGTCAGCGTATTAAAAGTCTAAATTAGTCATAAATATTAAGCTTACTTTCATCTGTGCTAGGCAAACAAAAATAGAGATATATTTAGTTCTGTTTTACAGTACTCACTCAAATTTCTACTAAACTTAGTTTACGTGACAAAGTTAAAAAGTCCTTTCTCATTAAGTTGAAAAGTCAGTTTTGAACAATAACCGTGAACAATATGAGAGAGTCGCGCTTCGTTTCACCTGCTGCGTATAGCACCACAATATAATTATTTTGAAAGCGTCGCAGTTGTATTGTGTCAACTCATCTGTGCAAAATGAAAGGTGTCCTTTGTTAATTTGAAAAAACCGTACTAAAACTAGACCGTGAAACAAGTTTTTGTAAATAATTCGTATAAATAAGTACAGTTGCCTACGATAGAAGCTTATTTTGCTGTTTGGCATAAAAAATGGCAAACGACCTATGTAAACTTATTTTCCAAGTAATGACCTATTTCGATAACGAAAACTTGTTTGCCGCAGTTCATCACATTTTTTTGAGTGTAGTTAACGCGCTGTCAGCCATCATCGCTGTTCTTGGTAACATCATCGTCCTGGTTGCCATCAAGAGAAGTCCTTCTCTGCACTCCCCGTCGTATGTTCTGTTGTCCTCACTGGCCATTTCTGATCTTGGAGTTGGTTTACTTGTTCAACCGCTTTTTCTAGTGTTACTAAGTTTGAGAGTTGCAGCCGTTGACGAACTTTCTTGTAAAGCTTATGTCGCACACGCTGTTTTTCATTCTGTTTTCACAAGCGTGCATGTCGTTTTTCATCATTACAATTATAAGTATTGATCGCTTTTTGGCAGTGTTTCTCCGTTTGAAGTACCGGGCTGTAGTGTCTATGCAGCGAATTATTGCAGCAGTTGTGTTTGTGTGGTTTTTGTCGGTTATAAATGGAGTGGTGAACAGTATTACAGGAGCAAACTTAGTCAAAACTACACGTTTTGCTTTCTTGGTTTCACTGATAATTGCATCGGCGACAACCTTCACAGTGGCTAGTGCTGCTTTCTTTCTGAGCGTTCGAGCTATTCTCCAAATGCAGAACCAGGTTCAAGTTCTACAATCCTCGATTGAACCTCGAAACAACAGCTTCAACTTCGGCCGTTACCAGAGAAGTGTTTACAGCATGTTGTATGTTTATGGATTTTTTGTGGTTTGCTACCTGCCAGCGATGGTTTCTTTTGCCTTCAGGGAGTTCTTCGGAAATGCTTATCCAGTACTGGATGCGTTTTATGAGGTTTTTATTTCAGTGGCTTACTTAAACTCGTCGATAAACCCAGCTTTATACTACTGGAGGATGAAGGACCTACGCCAAGCAGTGAATAACATATTTTAGCATCAATCGACCTATTTAAAATCAACTAATCAAAGATATTACAAGATATAGGTGTATGCCAAAAGTCCCAAAACGAAAAAAGATCATGTGACGCACTTAATTTTGTTGTAGCTAAGTAAAAGGTTTTGACTAACGAAATAAACTAACAACGAACAAAAACATAGTATTTGTAATTAGTATCGTAGAACCGATATAGAAACAAAACCATTGTTCTAGAAGCCCAATAAGGAAACGAAAGTAATAATAATGCTAATAACAATTCCCAAATTGATAATAATAATAACAATAATAAAGATAATAAAAAGAAGAACTACAATTAAAAAATAATAATAATACAAATAATAGTAATAATAATAACAATAACAGTAATAATAATAATAATAATGTCTCATCTTATACCCTACTTAGAACCTCTTTTGATGTTGACTTCACCTGTACCTGGACCAATGATCAGAACCTGCCCCTGTCATCGCTAGCCATTGTATATGTTTTTTTAAAAAAAACTTCATTTTTGTTAATGTAATTAGTTATTTATTTTTATTTATTTAATTATTTACTTTTTAATACAGATGAGTGCCTCTCATGGGACCTCGCGTCCCGTTTGCACCCACCCTTTTGGGTCTTTTAATTAAGTACTAATTTATTGATCGAATATCGATAGTGTACTGTTGTGTGTGTATGTGGTGCTTATATGTATTTTTTTGAAAGTCAAACCCAATAAAGCTGTAGAAAATAATAATAATAATATTTATAATAATAATAATGATAATAATAAAGTTTCTCCCAAACTGGTCGTTTGTTTTGTGATATTTTGCAAAATTTCTTTCAAGAGATCAAACGTTTGAACTGATAGCTACAGAAAACGAACGTAGTTTGTGTCTAAGCTTTGTCAACTCCAAATTGCTTCCTCCCCGAATCAGAAAATATAACACACAGTATCAAATATCAAAACGTCAGTTTTAGAAATACTTAATAATTAACCTTGTAAGGTTTACACTGAAAGTATTTGACAGTCAGTTTTAAAGTGCACAGTTTGTCTCGTATTGCAGTCAATGTCCGAAAACTTTCGCTCAATGTGTCGGTACATTTTTTTGTATGTTAATCTAACACAACATAGTCGTTTGTTTTGCGATCTTTCGTAATTTTTTTGCAAAAAAGCAAAAGTTTAAGCTGTTTGCTACGGAAAACTTAAACTTAGTTTTGTCGGATCCTAACTTTTCTCCCACAGTAAAATTACAAATAGTATAAAACAGAAATTTCCAGTCTTAAAAACTTTTACCTAAATCTTGCGAAAGTTTACACGCAGTGTTGTTTTGCAGTTAATCCGCAATGGGTTTTCAAAAGAAGTGAAAGTTTTTAATAACAGACGGCATCGTTAAAAATGCCAGATATAAATGCCAGTGTTTCTCTTTTTGTGCAGCCATTGTTCCAAAAGTTTCCCTCTTTGTGTCGCTTATATCCTTGGTGTTATTTTCTGAAATGACTAATCCTCTGCTATTTTAAAAAGCCGAAATTTAACAACGCATGTTAACGTAAAAGAACGGAGTCGTTTTCTTGAGGTCTTTTGCAAAATCCTTTTTAAAAAAACAAAACTTTGAATTGATGGCTACAGAAAACGCGCCTATAATTTGATTCCTTCAATTTGTAAAACTGAGTTTTGTTGGCTCCTAATTCTCCCGTAAAATTACACACAGTATGAAGATTAAAAAATGCAATTTTCAAAACCTTTAATGACTTTAATTAAACGTTGCAAGGTCAGTATAATCTTGTTTTCCAGTTCTTTGGAAATTAGTTTTGGAACCAAGTGAAAAGTTTTCAACAGACTGATATATAAGATGCAGTGTTTGTCTCTCTATGTGCAGTCAATCTCTAAAAAGTTTCCCCTTTTTGTGTCGTTTATATCTTTCGTTCTATTTTCTTCAATGACTAATCTTTTACTGTTTCAGAAAGCTAAGAAAAACAGGGAATGTTATGGTAACAGAACTTAGTCGTTTGTCTTGCAATCTTTTGCAAAGTTTCTTCTAAACAGGCAAAAGTTTAAAGCAATGGCTACAATCAAAAACCAGCGTAATTTGTTCCTTTTGATTTGTAAAATCAAAGATTGTCGGCTCCTAATGCTACAGTAAAATTACAGTCAGTGTGAATGTCAAAAATGCAAATTTAACAACCTTTAAGTTAATCTTGCAAGATTCCAGTGGTGCGAAACTGGTTTTCAAAAGAAATGAAAGATTTTAAGAAACAGAAATAGAGTGCAATCACCTGAAAGTTTCCCTTTTTCTGTCCCTTATATCTTTCGTATTATTTTGTTAAATATTTAGTAGGTCACTACTTGAGAAAGCAAAGAAAAGACAGGGCCTGTACACCTAACAGAAATTAGTCGTTTGCTTTCCAAAGACGTAAAAAGTAAAAGTTTAAAATATTGGCTATACAGAAAACGCGGGAATTGTAAAACTAAAGTTTTGTCGGTTTGTAATTTTTTCCCCTGTCAATAGAATTCGATACAGCATAGAATATGAAAATTGCAGTTTCAAAAACCTTTAAATGATTTCTGCATGGTTCATAGTGTTATTTTTTCAGTTGTTGCGACAGTGGTTTTCAAAATAAGTAAAAAATGTACAAAGTGCAGTATTTGTCATTTTGTACATTCAATCTATCAAAAGCTCCCCTTTTTATGTTGCCTATATCTTTCGTACAATTTTGTGAAATGACTACTGTTTTACTATTTGAGAAAGCCAAATTGAAACAGGGCCTAGCTGTTAATGTAAAAGGACCTTTAACTGATTAATCTTGCAAAGTTTATATAGTCATATTTTGCAGTGGTTTCGAAATTGGTTTTGAAAAGAATTGAAAGTTTTTAAGAAGATAGATCGAAAGTGTAGTGTTTCTCACATTGTGAAGTCAATCACCCAAAAGTTCCCCTTTTTGTGTCGCTTATATCTTTCGTACTATTTTTTTGAAATACTTAACCGTTAGCTAACCGTTTACTATTTGAGAAAACCAAGAAAAAAACCCTCCAATATACTAAAAAATTGTACAGAGTTAGTTATAAGAAAAGGTGTCTTAAGCCCCCTCCGCATATCGAGTCACAAATTCACTCCCTCAGGCTCAAAGTTGCTTCGCGGTCCCTGGAAACTGGTTATAAATGGAAGTGAGTGCTTTTTAAAATAACAAAGTGCACTGTTTACCTGCATGTTTGCGCATTCAATATACGAATAGTTTCTCTTTTTGTGTCGGTAATACATAATTCCTATCATTTTCTAAAGCGATTAAGTGTTTACTATTTAGCAAAGCCAAGATAAAACAGTATATGTTAGTTTAACACAGAATAGTTGTTTGTTTTGCGATCTTTTTCAAATTTCCTTTGGCTACAGAATACGCCGGTTTTTTTGTTTCATTGGTTTTGTAAAAACCAAGTTTTGTTGGCTTCTTACTTTTTTCCCCTTCAGCAAAGTTTTATTCAGTGGCAAAAATGCCTCTTTTAAACCTTAAATTATATCTTGCAATGTTAACATGCGGTCTTTTTTTGCAGTTATTATCAAATTGATTTTGAAAGCAAACGAAAATATTTTTTAAAAACAGATAAATTGAAAGGGCACTGTTTGTGGAAATCTTAATTTTGTCGGCTCCTTACATTTTTCCCCTCCGTAAACTTACACACAGTCAGTGCAAGCTTTACAGTCTTTTCTTGCAAGTGGCATTCATTGGCGTTTTGGCTTTTTATCATCCAGTGCCGTAGCTGGGGGAGGGGCCGGTGGTGGGGGGGGGGGGGTGCCCGGGCCCCCAAGTGATTATGGAAAGATGGAGAGAAGAGTGTTAGTGGACGAGCATCCCATATATAATAGCCCAATTTTAAAATTGGATGCATTTACAGCGACTTCAAGAATGAAAACTTAAAAAAAATTTCTGGTTTTTTTTTCCCTGGACCCCCCAGGTTTCGCTCGGACAAGCCTAGTTGCCCCCCTCCTAAAAACCCAAACAGTTTGTCCAGCTACGGTACCGCCAACCTTTGGCTTTACCGTTATGGATCTAGCGCGCAACTGTTTTCCGAAGGTCTTGTCTCAAGAATAGCGTTGTTCAGCTCCGTTACCCCTATGTCCACGTGAACGCATCCGTCCATGCGGAAAAATCATCAGTTTTGCGTTAGCGAATCGGGGTGTTTCTCTTTTACAGGAGGAGCGATAGAATGATACCACCCTCTGCTCTCAGGCAGTGTCTGGTGAGTAAAAGGCCTCCGAACCTGAGTGTGTCTGACTGAAATTGCTGCGTTCACTTTAAATCCCCAGCCTTACTTCGCAGGGGCTTGCATCCTATGGAAAATTATATAAGCTCCATTTTAGCTTACACGCTTTTTTTTTTATAAGAACCAGTAACTTTCGGCTCAGCCTGGGCTGTTCTTAATTTTTTGGCTATTGTTCTTAAATTGTTCTTATTTCCTGATATTTTTAAACAGTGAATTAGTTGCCCGGACCAGTATATGTAAGAATTTGTGTATGCTGTTGTTTCATTCAGCGAAAAAATTTGAAACCGTCAACGCAGCGACCGTGAACGTGACGAGCTTGCTTTTAAAATCACTCTTCCAGCGCCCGTCGAGCAAGCTAAATTCTGACAAGTTTTGTTTTCATGCACATCTCAACTTGTGTTTAAGGATCCATAAAGTTTCTTAAATTTTTCTGATCAAAATCTCAGCCTGGTGATTGTTCTTACCTTGTTCTTAATTTTTGGGCCAATCTCAGCCTGGGTGTTCTTATAAAGTTTGTTCTTATAAAAAAAAAAGCGAGTTAGTATACAAAAGTATGTCTCTCACGATCACGAAACAAGACTTTGTACTGTAAGTTCTTTCACTGATTAAGCATATACCACGTATATTGTAAATTTTGTAACCAGGTATTCATAAAATGGCCAACTCCAAGATATTTTAACGACGGGAATCCGACAGAGGTTCATACTTTACACCCCCCAAAAAACCAAGTCCAGAACTTGTCTGTTGTTGATTTTAGCTGATGAAAATTGCAATACCCAAAAATAGCCCCTGGGTCTTTCATAGGAACAAAAAAAACCCTTTTGGCCAAAACTTCAGACCCAAAAAATCCCTCGGTCTCCTGGGTAAACTGGCTTTTTGTAGGCATTGCAACGTGCGTGTTAAGCATATCTGGAAAGATGTCAACGACCAAGAAAGTGATTTCGAAAAGGGTTTCAAATAGAAAAGGAAGTAATAAATGAAGGTAATTTTGAGTCGTTGTGAACTTGTACGATCAGTGCACGAACTTGAAATTCTTTCTGCTCGTTATTCAGTACCAGGGGGGTATCCCATTAATGTATGACGGGGGGGTCCGAAAGTTGAACTCAACCCTAAACCTAAAAAAATACTCAATTTCGGCGATTTCAGTACCCTTAAAATATACATGCTGGAACATTTGGTACCCTAAACTAAAACAATCACGCTTTTGACACGGTTTTTCAAAGCAAATTTTTTAAAATAAATTAAAAACGGTCCTGGCACAAAACTCTCAAATTCATACCCTAAAAAAATATACGAGCTTAAAAAAATGATACCCTAAAGCCATACAAAACTCCAAAAATCGATACCCTAAAACTTTCGGACCCCCCCGTCATATACTAATGGGAGTCCCCCCTGGGCATTCAGTGCTCATCCCCTTGCGCGACAGTCGGTTGCGTGACAAATCGAAAGAACGGCTGCGGGAGACCTGTGCACGACATACGGGAGTGTGCGCTTGAAGCGGAAGTGAAATTTGTTGAAGCGCCAAAAACAGTCGTAGCTCGAGGTCACTGTTCCCGTATTTTGATTTTTTTATCTCCTGTAATCAACATAATTATATAGCACAGAAAAGTAAACATTCCGAAGCTTCCGAAATGAGTCGCTGAGTGAGGAACCGTGAAAATGAATGTTCAACTTCGAGGACTCCGCGGAGTTAAGAAGAACCTCACAAAACAGGTTCGTGGGCGAGCGTGCAAGTTTCGTTTCTCCGTGGCGTACGAGTATTTGGATCTAAAATGCACAAACAAGTGGTAAGTTCTTGCTGTTGCAGCTGCAACGTGCTGTAATTTAACTGCGTTTTATGCTTGTCGTTACTGTGGAAGATTTGTTATCGCCAAGCTAAAACAATTGAGAGTTATTCATTGTAATAGTTGTAACTTGCAAATGGCAATGAGTGAATGACAACATGCGGCTATTGTGCTAATGTGGCGGAAGATGTCATTGCATTACATCGCTTGTATATCCCTCTATCAGCTCACTTCACAGCAAAAACGTTAATATTGGATTCACTTCCACGTTTGTCCTGTTCACTAAAGCGAATTTTTGGTGTATCGATCGCGTGTTCAGTACTCTGCTTGTTATGAAATTGACAAGGAAGTATGAACGATCTTCAATCTATAAATAAACAGGGCAACAGAGATTTCAAAGTACTCTGGGTTTCCGAAATAAACATGTTCTCATTAGCGTAAAATTCTGTTTGGATTGCTTAATAAATCCTATGAAAATCCTTTTGGAGAAGTTTAAAATACCTTTAAGCCCATGCCATGCTTAATCTGTTTCAACAACTCTCAGCAGTATATCTAAACTTAAAGTATTTCACATTCAGTTCACTTAAAATAGAAATTATAACTGTCATAAAAGCAGACCGCCTGACCGGTACAATCCATTTAAACGCAAAGGAGTGTTTATTTGTTCTATTCACGGGTGATATGGTGCAGTTTGTGAATGGAGTTTCAGTCTTTTTTTAGAAAATAGATCTTTAATTTCTTTAGTGTGATATACTAATTAATGAAAATAAATTTCATTAAAATGATATGTCTTCTAGATCTTTTGCTTCAGTGATATTGGATTCACATTTTGAAAGACACATTTTTCATTGAACATGTATTTCCAGATGTTGTCCTATTAAAATAAATGTTCACTGCAATACATGTATGACCAAACTCGATCTATTTTGGGCAAATCACCAGTTGAGCAGTTGTACAATATCATTTGTTCACTTGATGTACGCTGATTTATTACTTAATTAGGTTAAGTGGTGATAAATTTACTTCTCGTGGTTCAGCACTTAATACCTTGTTGTCAGGTGAAGTCTGCTAAAACCTTGGTTACCCAAAGTCCTGCTGTTGCCACTCATTCAACCATTTTAGGTTACGTATCATGGCCATACCATGAATTTTTTGATCAGGGAGCGGTAGTACTGATATAGTTTCTTTTATATCTAGGGGCAGAAATGAAACTTATAAGAACATTATTATGGGATGTTTTGGGGGCAACTGTCTGTCCAGCTTCTCCTCCTCCCCTACTTGGTGCAGTCCTGCACATCTGCGCTGTAAGGATTTTAGACTCCTTTAGAAAGATTGCCTTTAGCCCAGGGGGGTACTCTGGGGTTAAAAATATAGGGATGATACCCCCTGATCAAAAACTAACCTAAAAAAATACCAATAAACTATATTCAAAAGAGCCGTAGATTTTGCTTGGACAACCCCTAAAATATACTTAATGCCGATTACATTTACAACTCCCAAAAATTCGATATTCATCCCTATCATCAAAATATAGGGAGTTAATCCCCCACCAGGGCATTTAGTTTGCTTGTCTAACTTTGAGCTTATCTGGCTACATTTGGGCATGCATCAACTTCTCTTAATTTATTTTGTTTTCAAAGAGTTTCCATGACTGGGGGATGAAAGGGTCTGCAGATCGGGGGATTTGGCCAAAAATTTCCTTCAGATTGTGGGTTTCAAAAATGAATTCAACGGATCCAATAAATCTGATGGATTTTGGCAAAAAATAGAGTGCTGACTACTGACTCAAAGCATAATTCTAGTCAGTAATCGAACCATCCATTATTTTTCTGACTGAACATCTATCTTTTCTGTTGTCTTTATTGAATAAATCTTAAACTAAACTTGAACAATCTAATGTGCTAGTTACACATGTTCACAGTTGAGAAAAACTCTAACATAATGGAATAATATGCTTAATTATGTGAAAAATCTTGCAGAAAAGTTCCCTTTTTAAATTCGGTGGATTTGGCTCTGAAATTTTGCAGATCAGCGGATCCTGCACCCCCTTTTCACTCCCCCCACGATTTTTAGCTGATTAAATTTTTTACGTTTAAACTGTAGGAAGCCAAACAACTTGAGTGTGGTTTGGTTCAGAAGTCACCGATCAAAGACTTCAAGAAAGGTGAGGTTTACCTTCATAACATTGTAAAACTAACATTAATTTTTTGCTTGAAAAAGCTTTGAGTTCTAATGTTAACCCTCCCTCTCAAGAGGGGGTTTGTTTGGGGGG
>JAOBRG010369204.1:0-11960 GCA_027574985.1 Umimayanthus nakama | reverse complement strand
TTAGTATGGGCCTTGCCCAGGCTATATGGTTTGACACTATAATAAAGTTTCTATCTATCTATCTATCTATCTATCTAACAAAACCTTAAATCACAGATCAGGAGAATGCCTTTGACCTCTTCGGAAAAATTGAGTAGCTAGATTTTGGGAATAAAACTAGAAGCTGGATTTTTTCACTAGATAACTGGACCAGAGGTACCTAGGCGCAGCACTTGGTGTGTATGTACTAGTCCACCTTCAGGGTCAGTTCTTCATGTTATTTACAACAGTAGCATAAGCAATAAGAATAACAGCGTTGAAATTCATCAGATAAGTGAACAACTTTGCACCGCTATCGTATTGGTACATAAAGTAATAATATTTTGATAACCTTTAACCTCTAGCTCTGTCTGTGTTTCCGCTCCTATGAATTTCAAAATGTAAACAAGACTGTTCCAAACTGTTCTGAAGTCTTGTAAAGAGTTTAATACCGGAATCGAGCAAATGAAGTTGATGAGGGCATTTGGTAACTGTGTAAACAAAATGACACTCGATAAGTTTTTGCCCAATCAAGTTAAGTTGTAACAAAGACAAGATAGGATTTGTGATCGCTCGATAACTGATGTGATACTTGTTAACTGAAACGCGATTCGCTACCGTCACGGTTGACCAACGCGGAGCAATTATTATTCAAGTACTCATTTTCCCGTTGACTAAAACTTTTTGCAAAACACTCAGTACCTATTATTTAAAGAAATCTCCTAGAATTATCGACCCAGCCAAATGCACGCGCAAGGACAACAGCCATGAAAACGAGTTTGACTAAAGTACAGTCGACCATGAGGTCAGCCAGATCAGATTCGAGAACGAGGACGGCCCCTGCAAAAACCAAGAGGGGCGTCCAAATGGCAGTCCACGAATGAAAAATCTCAAAATTTCTTGGCTAGTACAACATAGGGAGACCATCCAACTCCAGATTAGGACTGCGTTCTCCTATAAACGTCGAACGCAATAAATTCGAACTTCCAGTTTCTTGAAAAAAGTCTCAGTTTTTAATATACCTCTTACTAATGCACCAGTCATTTGACCACACCCCTATCCCTCCCCACCTCGGGGATAGGCGGGGGAAAGTGGCGATGTTCACCCAATTCTCACCATCTTTTATGGCCCCGGGGTGCGGGAACCTTACTGTTGTTTCATTTCCTTGCCCCTTGAGGCGGGGACTAAACCGGGGAATTGGCGGGGCATTCACCGACGTTTTCGCGCCTTAATGGTAATTCATTTTGGGACCGTGAATTGGTTTTTGCGGTACATTTGAAATACATTCAAACATGGTTTATAGCTCTATCAACTATGATTCAAACGAGCGATCACGCGTTACAGTCGTAGCCGTTGGATGAAAAGCTGAAGCGCTCGTCACGTCTCGAAGTCAAACTCAAAGACAAAGACTGTTTTGACATACGTTGATTTCCATTTTGCGAGAACGATTATCTACTCTGGGACAAAAATTCGTAAGGGGTGTGTATATAGAGAAAAAATCACCATTGTTCGTTGTGATCAAACGGGCCAAAAAGCAAAGCCTTTCTTATGGCCCAAGCGCGAAGCGCGCGAGCCATGAGGAAAAAACAAGGATCTGCAACGTACGGTCCGGATCGAGCAAATGAGGTTGATAAGATGTTAATTGCTTTTTTCTTCTTTTTTGAAGTGGAACTGACTTTGTAGTTCGATCTGTTTTGAAAAGCGCGCCAAAGTCCCGCAGACAAACGTCGTGTTGGTTCGGTTTTAGATCAACCAATCAGAATGAAAGTTTTTTCAGTCTTTTCAGTTTGTCTTGTGCCTTGCAAGTTTAATCGGATTTAGTATAAGTTGTTTGACTACTTTGAGAGAAGTTTCGGCGTCTTGTACACTTTTGTTTGCAGTGCAAGGTCAAGATTTAGGAAGAAGATGAATGTGTACGAATTCATGCTTTTTGTGTATGAAATTGCCGATTGAAAGTTACGAGAAGCGACTGTTATTACTTAAAAAAGGAACGATAAGATTAGTAACATTGCAAGTTCTTACACTTGTTCACTTAAATTGTTCCGTAACCCATACAATTAATTTATAACAGCTTTAACTTGACAAGTTCGTTCTCAATCGAATCCGCAATCGAAACCAATATTTTGATTGATAGCAAATTTTCGTAGTGAAACATTTCGTACCGATCGTTTAATTTCGGGTAGTCTTCTAAAGAACAATCAATAAACATTTCAAGGAGTGTTTAGGCAAACACTCAACAGCACTCAAGGTCTTTTTACGGAGGAAATATTTCTTTACAAAAGTCAATTCGAGGACAACATGAAGTCATGTTTATCCTTGTATAGAGCCTTGCTTGACTGTTTCTGTCCATCAAGTTTCGGTGTTTTACTTTA
Source organism: Umimayanthus nakama (assembly GCA_027574985.1). Taxonomy (NCBI): domain Eukaryota; kingdom Metazoa; phylum Cnidaria; class Anthozoa; order Zoantharia; family Parazoanthidae; genus Umimayanthus; species Umimayanthus nakama. The sequence continues at coordinate 9,570 of JAOBRG010369204.1, read as the reverse complement.
GTGGTCGTCGTAGTGAACTGAGATTCCATGACTTTAGACTTTAGTGTTTTCCAGTCAAAAGCTTCTGTAAAACACTGCTTGTTCGACTGCTCTTGTTGTTTGGAAAACAGAAGTACACAGTTTATTGATCTGATAGATTCGCGGGATTTGCTGTTGTCGACATTCTTAATAGTAAGTTTTTGGTGCAGTGAAATTAGTTCTGCTTTTTGTTTCTTTTGTGAGTCTTAAAACAGCCGATTCTCAAGCCCAAAACTTCAAGTGATTGAACATTTCGTTCGTAAAAACCATAAAGCAACGCACAAATGAAGCAAAAACAAAAGCAAATGTGACAGTTCTGTCGGGGTCCGTACCGTAAGTTATGGACCTCGAATTAACCAATCACAGCTAGCGAAGCCAGCTAGCCACGCAATAAATAATTTTACTGGCTGACAGGTCAATAATCACAATTACTTCAACGTACATTTTTTAGAGTATTGAAAATGTACAAGTGATTAATTAAGCAGCGAAAGTATACAGCCGTTCTTTATTGACTTTCAAGTTGCTGAATCTGTAAACATGCTCTTGTATTGCTTCTAGTTCACCCGATATGAACTGTTACGAAAAAAATTGTCACAGCTGTTATAAAAACTGTTCGTTTTAAAACACTCTTTGCAAAGCAAAACAAAAGAATTGCATGTTTATACTAGATCTCAGAAAAACATAGCCTCTCAAAAACAAAACTTTCAAAACCATCTTGATTTGAAAAACCTCTAATAAACATAATATTTAGTATAATCTGCATTAAAGTTGAAAGTTTATTAGTATAATTCAACGTATCGATCTGTTTTACTGAGAGTGATGTACAGCGTTATTGAACTGCTCAATTCATCAAAGAACGGAGGTTTTCTTGAACATGCCTGTTGAGGTCACTCAGCAATTCAAACCATTTGTCACAGTGATCACAAGAAAACTTCTCCGTTTGGCCTATCTTTTTGCGTCTTGCAAGTGAGCAAGAAGAACTGGGTTTCTCTTTGGTTTGAGATCCTAGATAAGTCAAACTATCAAACCTGCTACATAATTTACCTGATTGATCGCAACTACGAAGCTTTATTCCTGTGTTTTGTATGGGCTTTACTCCCGTGTAGGTCCTTTTGTGTTTCATCAAGCTGCTAGACCGGCTAAATGATTTGTTACATTTGTCGCAGTGGTAGGGCTTTATTCCCGTGTGTGTCCTTTTGTGATTTATCAAACCACTGCAACCAATAAAAGACTTGTCACATTGGTCGCAGTGGTAAGGCTTCACTCCCGTGTGTGTCCTTTTGTGAATTATCAAGCCACTAGACTGGCTAAATGACTTGTTACATTGGTCGCAGTGGTAAGGCTTTTCTCCTGTGTGTGTTCTTTTGTGTGACACTAGTTGACAAGTCTGGTTAAAAGACTTATCACACTGGTCGCAGTGATACGGCTTTACTCCCGTGTGTATCCTTTTGTGTGTTTTCAAGTAGTTAGACCGACTAAATGACCTGTCACATTGGTCGCAGTGGTAAGGTTTAACTCCCGTGTGTGTCCTTTTGTGTGTTATCAAGTGGCCAGACTGGCTAAATGCCTTGTCACATTGGTCGCAATGGTAAGGCTTCACTCCCGTGTGTGTACCTTTGTGCATTATCAAATTACTAGAAACAGTAAATGACTTGTCACACTGATCACAGTGGTAAGGCTTCACTCCTGTGTGGGTTCTTTTGTGAATATTTAGGTAACCTGACTGGCTAAATGACTTGTCACATTGGTCGCAATGGTAAGGCTTCTCTCCTGTGTACGTCCTTTTGTGTTTTATGAAGGTACTACGGTCATTAGTTGACTTGTCACGCGGGTCGCAGTGGTAAGACTTCACTCACGTGCGTGTCTTTTTTTTTTCAAGCTTCCAGTGGTAAAGCATACTCCCGTGTGTGTCCTTTTGTGCGTTATCAAAGTGATAGACTCGCTAAATGACTTGTCACATTGGTCGCAATGGTAAGGCTTCTCCTCCGTGTGTTAATCTAGGGGAAGAAGGTACAATACTGTTATAATGCCAACACTAATGCTACGATTGCTTCCATTGTCCTGCGCATGAGTTGTTTGATATAGTCGTTGTGTGACTTTCCTTCAACTGTTTACATTGCAATTACAGCCCAATCGAGCACATTTATCTGCTACATGAAAAATCTGCATAAAAGAACAATTGGATTAAGAACAATCAGGCTGAATTTTGGTCAACAAAGTACTATTTTCACAAGACTAGAAATAACCAAAGATAAATGGAGTGCGTTCGACGATCTTTTCAAAAAAACTTGAGGTATTAGCACACGCCTTAATTTCTCCTAGACTGCAGCCTGGGTCAGTTCAGTTACCATTGTTTAATACAACAACAATAACAGTTTTAGACACTCATCAGACGAGTAACTCAACTCACATATGCAAATTGACCAGAGCATCGCCATCGTTTTAGTATTTTGCAATAATATATGTTTAATTGATTAAAACCTCGCACCACACTACGTAAAATTTTGATAACTCTACTTCCAACTCTGCCTCTTTACAAAACACTGTCGAATTCTCAGTGACTGAAACAAGCTTTCGAGTATCGCAACGCAACAATACAACTTGTTCTTTTGGAGGTTTTTAAAACATGCCGTCGCCATTTGTTTTTCTCTTCTCCAGTGACTGAAACGCCAGCTGGGTCCAGCTGCGCTGACTAACACCTCAATCGAGCCAACATATATCTCGTTTGTCCAGCAAAAAACTTGTTTATCTAGTTTTTGATGTAAAAAAGCTGCGCGCGCATTGATGTAAATATTCAAAATGGCGCAGATTTGGTACAAGATCCCCCAAAACCGAGAATCTTTACGCATGTAAGAGCACAGGGAACCCAAGATTAGGATGGCGTTCTCCTAAGGTCGAACGCAAAAAAATAACTCAGCCTGACAAGTGAAAAATGTTCTTAAATAAATAAAGGGTGCCAGCTACATATAGATTGAAAAGACGTGCTAGGGCAGATCAAATATATCTGCTGAAATGCATTGGACTTACAGGATTTCACAGCTCCATTTGATGTAATATTCTTTTTACTTCACTTATTCAATTATGACTCGTATCATCTAACTGTTTAATTAAAACTGGTGATTGCACATTAATTTCATCTGTTAGTAGTCTATATACACTTTAATACCTTAAAAACATCGGCCGCAAGCTGATTTCGCTGAAAGCTTTTTACGAATAAGAACAAAATCCGCCTGAATTAAAAATTACTTGTTATATGCAAGTTTTTACTGTATCTGTTACTAGACAAATATTTTTTTAAATCCCCACATACAGTGCTATAAAATAGTTTTGTAAATGGAACGTTCGAACTTCTCGTAAACGTGATCTATTTTTTGGACTATTGCCTAGACTTTAATTTTTAGCTCTTTCCAAACTCCACATTTAACAATATTCAGACTCGATATATTAGACACCTAGACTGGCACACTCTAGAAAACTGGAAACAGGTCCTTATGGACTTGAAGTGGATTACTCAGTGTTGGAATAAATTAGCAAGTTTCATTTAAATTTTGCTTTATTGGCTTTCGTTATACAAATGTGATAAAAAATCTTGAAGAATAAGTATGATATATCGTAACGTGATTTACAACTGCTTATCTAAAAGGTGCTTACTTGATCCTGCTCCGACACACATTGTTAATGAGACCTTGAACAACAAGGCACACTTGATCACAATTATTGTCAATAAATCGCCGACTGTTGCGTCCCCGGTCCACTGAAGTTGTCGCAAGTACGTTAGCCTGAGTCGCAGAAAGTTGTAAACATCCGCGTACACAGTCTGCGCAACGGTTCCAATTCGCTTGTTCAAGTTGCAACGAGAATAAGCAACCATTTCTGATTGGTTACTTTCGATTTGTTTGTTACGCATTTTATGATTGGCCAAAAAATATGATCACGCTGCACTCACGCGCTTCCAATAAAAAGAAATGCAGTTTGATTTCGCGCTCTGATGTCGGGGCCGACCTATTGACCTATTTTTTTGATATTCATGTTGATTGTTCCTTTTTAAATCGATCAGTCGTCTGATTACTTATCTAATGGCTTTTGTGCTTCTCGTATGATTTTAGTGCGGTTTGGGAAGGATTGCTCCGCGACCGTTGATACAGCTTTGGATGACAGGCGGCAAACAGAGTCTCCAGAACTTCGCCAATTTTCTGCAACTTCCAACGGTCGCTCGCAAGCCAGCCTCCGGCATGTTGAATGAGGACTCTTTTGCAAGAAATCTACCAAAAGTTATTGAAATCGCGCTACTCTTACCGCCTGAAAAGCTAGCTCGAATTTACAAGTTCGCATCGAATTCGGCTTCAACACAAATGCTGGCCTAGGGTCCCGACTCAACTTGGTATCAAAATTCAAGCAACCTTTTGTTAACGTTAACAGCTGTCAAATTCAAATATTACAAAGACACCGAGGTAATTTTATCGAAGTTATCGGTAATCTGACCTCGGTGTCTTTGTAATATTTGAACTTGACAGCTGTTGACGAAAGAAGAGTCGTACCAAATTTTTGGCGCATTTTGGGGATAATAAGATAGAAACTGTAGGATTTATGAGACATTTTCATTTCAACAATCACTCAAAATACACCGACAGTCGGCCGATGCAAATTACAGTAAATATATTGACAACCACGGAGTGCTTGTAAACTTCATGTCGTCACGCCGCCTAACTCGCACTGACAGACGTGACTTGTCTGCATGTATTTTTTAAAATTAGAAAGCAGGAGAAAAGTCACATTTACAATCATGCGGACAACCGCGGACCGAAATGACGTGAACACGCTTTCTGGAGCCGTAACGCAGACGGACTATATTTAACAATTATTCCACGAACGCGCGTTGGATATGAGCTTTTAGATAGCGGACGAGGTGCGAAGCACCGAGTCGGCTATAAGCTCATATCCAACAAGCGTGAGTGGAATAATTGTTTCATTAAATATCAAACACTGGATAAAAATATCTCGTATTCTATTTTCTAACGAGTCGAGTTTTCGGCCTTTTTAAGGGGAGATTTTCCGTGATAAAACTTTTAGTTTCCATATTTGGACATATTGCAGTATACAGGATTTATACCGTGAGTAGAGAGCAAATCAGATTACCGGAATTTCAATATCCAGTGCTCGGTATTTAATAATGACATTCATAAACAATTGACATGCAGCGCAGGCTAATGCACGTCTTGTCCAGTTGCAAACATACCGTTTCATGCAAAATTTATTGAAAAACCGTTTTTAATTGTGATATTTATCTCCTGTCAATTTTGCAAGCGTCATTCCAGTCAGCCGCTTACCGTAAGTAACATTCTACGAAGTAGCCTTAACTTGGGTTACAAATGACATATTAAAAGCTGTAGGTTCCCATCAATATGTCGTATCAGCGCTGTTGGACCACACCCTCGACCAGGCCCCCTAGCCCCCCCTGGATCCGCCACTGCTTCGCGTTTTATTAAAAAGGTTGTCAGACATGAATATTTTTCATGCAAGTGTTTGGAACTGCTTAAAGTTGCATTTAAAGTGCAAAGATCACTTCTCGTATAAATAATTTAACGCATTTCAAACAAAAATTTTTATAATGCTCTCAATCACGCTTTCAAAATTAGTACGCAATGAATGGGCTCATGAGTGGCTTCAGAGCTCAGACAGTGGTTAGAGCAATCTTCCATCTCATCGTAGGGGTCACGGGTCGGAATCCCTTGAGGCCTAAAAACGTTTTTCGAAGGCAAATATTTACAAATGTATATGTTTCAATTAAGCTGCAAAGATTGCTTCTCATATTCAGATACATGTCTGCGTGGTGACAACCCTTCCTCGTCATTACCTCAGCATACAATTATTTGGTATTTTATCAACTTCAAAAATCTAAATTTTTTTCATTAATATTTCTATATGATTACATATCCTGACTGCAGCAGTTTTTATAGTTAAGACTATTTGTTGTGAGAACAACTTATACAACTAACAGTTTTCAGAGAAACACTTCACCACTAAACAAGGGGCGATCAGGCACACCCCGTACAGTGAACATGCTCTCGTCCTGATCATGAGCCACATGTATTCTCGCAGTCATAAAAGAACTCGACAAAATACCCAGTCTGAGCAAACTTAAAAGGGGATATCTGCCATATTCATAAATGGCAGACGCGCAAAAAACAATGGGAGCGATTGCATGCAAGCGAAGCTTGTTGAATTGTTTTCTTTTGTTTTTTGCCTCAGAAGCCTCGCTTGTATGCACCCGCTTTCATTGCTTTTTTACCTGTCTGCCGTTTATGAAAATGGTATATACTGTACAGTTTTGAAAACCTCCTGAAATTCTCCCAGTTTTCCCAGAAAAATTAATCTGCCATTAAGCAAAACATACGTTACATGTACTTAAATTGTTAAAAAAAGTGATTCCAAGCTGACTAACTGATATATATAAAATAAAATAGTTACGACTGAAAGGTGCCCACCAATGATCTGTTATTACAATTCTTTTTATTAGTAATTGTAGCCTCTAAAGCCATTCGAAGAAATATGATGGCTGCTTTAGAGGCGATAGTAGAATTAGTAGTATTAATAGTAGTAGCAGTAGTCAAAGTAGTAGTAGTCGTCGTCGTCGTTGTCGTAGTAGTAGAAGTAGTAGTTGTGGTAATAGTAGCAGTAGTCGTCACCGTATTAGTAGTAGTTGTAGAAGTAGTAGTAGTAGTAGTAATAGTACAGTAGTAATCGTCACCGTATTGGTAGTAGTTGTAGTCGTAGTAGTGGTGGTAATAGTAATACCAGTAGTAGTCATTGTCGTATTATTATTTTTAGTAGTGGCAAATGCTTAGTGCTAGTGAGTGTAAGTTAGGCCACTATGGTTGACTGCAACTGTTGGATTTGCACACTGTTAAAAAAGATAGGAAGGTTGACTTTGGTGTGCTTGAAATCTCTTTGTAGGAATATTGAATTCCGTTAAAAATGATACATTTAAAATCTTTTTGTCAGAAGGGCTGAGGTGGGGTCGATATGGTAATACCCTTTTAGATTGTTCTTGTGCTTTTCTGCATTAAGCCTAAGTTTGAAATTCAGACAGTTTACCCAAACACGCACCCTTTACCCAGATACCCATGTACATTAAAAATGAAAACAAAAATATTAACAGAAAAATTCCAAGGAAAATGTTGGGGTAAGAGCTGGCAACAACCCCTTGACCATGCTGAGGGGGAAGGTGTAGCAACAAAAACAAAATTTTTTTCCAAATTTTGATTTTTTTAATTATGTACTTTTGTCACAAGCGACTAATAAACCACTTTCATAATATGCCCTAGTGATCACAGACAATAACTTCAATTTAGGTCAAGCTCCAGGTTTTCAAACATTGCTGTATTTTAGCCTCTCTGGCCTCAACTCAAAGTTTTTGCTTACAATTACTGGTAGGAGCATTTGGTAAAGGACCCACACGGTAATCACGGAAACCAGTGTCTGTAAACGCCCTTTTACCATAGTTCTTGTGCATGTTTATAGTGTTACACTGATGATTTTACTGGGTTTTTAAATAAAGTATATCGTATTGTATCAAGTCGGTATACTGTTTCTGCATTAAGTGAGACATAAAGTAATTTTGGTTGGGTTATTTACTTTTTAACTCTTAAATTGACCAGTTTATAGTGAATAATTTAAAGGCTTTCCACACAATATCCTCCATAAATCTGCCACATGCCACACTGATTTCAAAAATCAATATTAAAATTTTGCACTCGCAAATTGAATGCTTCAAAGGTACAAATACTTTGGTATAATACCTAAAATTAAAAATGGTTAAATTGTGTAGCTTAGAGTTTATTACATATGACCAAGTTGTCATGTATATTTTATTCAGGTACTTTTTACTGGAAAAATATTAAGTGTGTACATTTACTTTTGTGTTAATAATTATTGATAAAAGAGATGTACAATCAACTGTCTGAAAGGCAAAACCTCTTTTGTTGGTAGTGGCCTTTTTGTGAACTATTAACTGGTCACCTTTAGAGTTAAAAAGTAAGGTGCCCAACCAAATCTACTATATGTCTCACTTAATTTAGGAACAATATACCTTACACCTTTACCATATGCTCCAGTAACTAGAAGCAAAAACTTTGAGTCGGAGCCGGAGAGGCTAAAATACAGAAAAATGTATGAAAACCTGGAGCTTGACTTCAACTTGAAATTATTGTCTATGGTCATTAGGGCATGTTATGAAAGTGGTCTATTACTAAGTAGTCACTTGTGACAAAAGCTTAAAATAAGTCTTTTGCACTTACATTTCCCGAAGTGACATCTAAAATCAAGACTAAAACTCGCTTTGTGTTTCAGTTACTCTCATATCAAAAACAATTATCAAAGAAAACATCCTGAGATTACTGAACTTGAAACCTCCAACTCCTGAAGGAAGTCCAATTTACAACCAATCAACCATACCAATAAAATTGTCTACTGGCATATATATGGCAGAACTGATCACAGTTAAGTTTTACCGGACTCAATCTAGTTTGAACACAGGAAACCCATACTCCATGTGTGTGTTTTTGTGCTTCCACCTATCAGTGGTGTCATGGCGCCGAGCAAATATAAGAGAATATATGGGCCAAAATCGACTTTGACTGTTACTCGGTCAATATTGAAATAAATGAAATTGTACTTGCCTAATGTGTAGTTGGTGTCCTTCTTGATCTCCAGTACACACTTAAACCCTCAAAGAGGCTTGAAATCGCTCCTGGAGATCATCAGGTAAGTACAACTTCATTTATTTCAATATTCATTGAGAGGCCGTCAAAGTCGATTTTGGCCCATACATTCTCTTAGTCTAATATTTGCTCGGCGCCATGACACCTCTGACAGGTGGAAGCACAAAAACACACACATGGTGTAGCGACGATCCTATGTATAGTCACCTTTCGTCAGCATTCCGCGCTGAATATTCAGCATAACACGATTTGGATTTAATAAACTATATCTTAAAAGATCTACGTAAACACCTCTCCTGGATAACAAGAGGGCTTCACTGGCAAACATACCTGCAGCAAGTCCAGGCAGTACATTTCCCTCGTAGCTACATTTGAGGTACAAGTAAAACAAAATCCACACACTAATACTGTAAAATAAAAACCCAACTGACAAGACAGCGAGCGAAGCCGCATCTATATAAATATCAGTCACGTGGCCAAAACTCGTCACCAGGCCACAAATAAAAACAACTAGGTTTCAGGCCGCTACACATGGAGTATGGGTTTCCTGTGCTTTGAATAGCAGAACTTCTGTTTTAAAAAGACATACTTCACTTGTAGTGTTTCCTTTGTTTCTTTGCCTTCGAACGATAAATCTACACAATATACTTATACTAACTATTTAGGCATTATTTTATACACAAGTCACTAGAGAACGGCAACTGAGCTCCATGATTGGCTCCTGCACAACTAGGATCTCAACTCACATCCTATGGCTATGTGTAGCGAAATTCAAGATGGCGGCGAGGCTTGCCGAGCCGACAAAGGAAGAAATTGTGGCTTTACTCAAAAA
>JAOBRG010369193.1:0-10415 GCA_027574985.1 Umimayanthus nakama | reverse complement strand
TGCTTTTCAGTCCTTCAAATCAAATCACATTTCAGCACATTACATCATTCTTCACAAAACAGTTAAGGCAGTACTTTTCCACAACCCGTTTTGTCAGTCTGTATTGGAGTTTGGACTTTGTCATTCTCTACCAAGGAAAGATATAAAGATATCCCAGGGTATATGATGAAGTATTATATGTTGCTATTTAGTTTTTTGTAATAGAAACAAACTTTAACAAAACAACGACAAGGCTCAAACTTATTAAAAAATTAAGAAGAACTGGATCCCTGGATTAATTTTGGTGCATAAATTCAACCTGTACATCTCTTCGTTCAATACTCTAACTCATACTTCTATATAGGTGTTGGCTGTTTCTCCAAACTATGACTTTTAAAACAAACCAAAGTCAAACAAAACAATACATTATTTCAGATGGCTCCAACCCGGCTTTTCTGATTGGAATCGTAGTTTTTTGATACTTCCTGGACTTTCCCTTAGTTAATCACGCTCAAAAAGTAAAAACAATTTGAGGATGAAAATCTAATACTATAGTGTTGAGAACAATTAGACTTGGCCAAACTCATCTGTTTATTTTAAAAGAGCGTGTAGCTAATTGTCTTCTTACAATTTATGAACTTTCGGGTTTCTTCTAATTGTAAGTTGTTGCCTGGGTGTTTTTATAACTCAACTGTCGCTCGGTGGTCTTTTTTTTAGCAATAACCCCTTGAGAACTGCAACAGTTCCGTTTTCAAACATTAACAAGTTGGTTGTTTTTCAAGACTATTATTGAGTTCGATTTCTAACCATACACATACAGAATTTAGTAGGCGAAATTTGAAATCTTCCTTTTAGTCCGAGTTCCTTCAGCATTAGCTCAAGAGTCAAGGATAATGAAAAAATAGCAAATGTTATGGTAAGAAAAACAACTGCGTCACACAAACCGAAAGCTTTGTACTTAAATATTTCGTACAGATTACAGAAAAGTGTAGTTTGCGAAGATACATAAGTGAAATCACCCTCAATGATACTCTAGTTTTGAAAAGTCATATATACTCTTTAACAGAAGAGTTTGCTATTCAGTTTTTACATCAAGTTACAACATGTGTATCACTTTTTAGATGAAACCTTCAATTTTCTGCAATTATAATCATTACATTTCGTTATTTCGTCAAGTCACCAACTGATATCGACTCTAGTGGTTTGTTTTTCTCTTCAATCAATGACGGATGTATGGGTCTGTGACGGAGTCGGTTACGTTGCTGCAGTTTATTTTAAGTAGAATTTTTTTTTTATAAACAGGAACGTTAGTAGTAACGAAAACGTTTTTAACAGGAAGAATTGTTCAATTAACATGAAAAACAGCGAAAAGCAACTGATGTCATTCAACTAGTCCAGTATCTATGAACACGGAAAAAACGTTTTTCCAGAAGTGACGTAAGATCTCGATCTATTTTGAACTTGGTCCTTTGTTACCAACACTTGTGTATTAACGTAGTCCTGAATTAAATTGAAACAACAACATATTTTTCATAATATTTTGCTTGTAAAAAATTTCAAAAACTATATGCTAAAAAGGTTTTAAAATTTTCTTAATTAAGTAGATAAAGTAATAAAAAAATGATAAAGTAAACACGTCTATAGAGGATGACCGCACAATCAAAAACGTTTTTAGTCATTTATAGGACAACTTTAGAAACCGTTTTAATTAAAAAAAACTCATATCTTAACGAACCCGATTCATTGGCTGTACTATGCCACGTCGCTATACATGTATAAGTTAAAAAAAAAACACCCCCTCCGAAGTAATTTCCAGAAATCGATCTATGATGAAATTAAGCTTCTCTTCGCATTTGGATTTCACTTGTTACTTATGCACTCTTTTATATCAGAACGTTTATTTCTTTTGGGTTGAACTCATTTTAAAGTTTTTTAGGATTTTTCCCTCAAATGTCCTCATTAAGGTGTTCTTGGTTAATTTTAGAATATGTGTCTGAAAAAACACATTCAGTTCAAGGGCTGTTCTCAGCATCTAGTTGCGTTTATGTATGTAACTTAAGTGCAAAGTTAAATGCAAAATCAAACATCAAATGCAAAATGACATAACTCTCTGACGATATTTGGTAGTGACGGATTCTACGTTCTATTTCAAACCTTAAAAAGTCAAAAATAAACATTCCTTTCTTGGTTTCAGCCTGAAGAAAAAACTCCATCTTCTTTAACATGTTCTTTGGCACTTTTAAGCAAAAATACTTTATAAAAAACTCTTAAGTAAAAGCCGTACCTTAGCAAAACCTTGCCATCTACAGACACGTGGCAGTCTCGTTGGAAAACACTTCTAAGCACTTGAATGTGAACAAGTTGCGGATCTATGTGATCACGTTTGGTGCAATGACGTCATCACGCTAGAGTGGCACTCGAGATACTCAACCAAACTCAAAGCACACCTATTGTATGACTATCAGGACAAGCTTTCGAAAGTTTGTTACGCTTTTAATTTTTCCTGGCTCTCGTCAGATTCAATATCGTTTCTCTTTGATTCCCACAGAACCAGCGTTATTTTAAAGTGAGATACGAATATCTCTACGCTTTAACGACAACAATCAATCTATTTAGACCTGTTAATTACAATAACAATTTAAAATAATGGATAGAAATAAAGACAAAGAAGACAATTCAGTTTCATCCGAATTATTCTTGAGATTAATGCTGATGAAAAGCAGATACTTGTTTACTTAGCTTTGAAAAACCTGTACGTTCAAATACTTAAAAATAGAAAAAAATAGCAGTATTAGTAAAGAAAATCATACGACTTCGAGTTCAATTTAGAATTTATTTGCACGAGTGAGTTTTCTTAATTGAACGAGAAAATTCGTATGATTTCCTTTTAATAATACACATGAAAAAAATTTCAACAAGCGCCGGAAGTACAACGATTTGGATCGAACGAATAAATTTATTCTGATTGGCAGACCATAACAATAGTTTACAACTTTCCTTTTCCATTCTGTTTTTGAGTGTTTCAGGGATGGTAGTTCATGAAAAATGTCCTGAATTAAGTTCAAAATTGTTAACGAGAAGTCTAAAGGAAATATGCACTGTGTTAACTTTTTCTGCACTCAATTAACATTCAGCCAATCAGAGTCCAGAAATTTTTTCATGTATATTAACAATACTCGAATGAAATAGTCGGTCATTCGGATAAAAAGAAAACAGATATCATGAACCATATGTTTTGGATCAAACAAAGTTAATGCGTCACGACTAAAAGGATCGCAACCTTCAATTTTCTTTTGTCAATAAGCACTTGTTGAATTGTTTTATGTCTCGACCTCAATTTAGCTCCCATCTCCGGACGGAACGCAGCCTTACTCCTCCCCCTGTCACATAGTTGGACTGACGTCATCAATAAGATTAAACCGCTACACGTTTGAATCAACCATGCTCAGTCTTTTATTTTTGTTTTAAAAACTGAAAGTTGCTGGAACTCTTTCTAATATATCTTTTTTTTCGAGAATAGACATGTATACTGTTTGAAGAGAAAGACAGGAACAAATTTTCTGGCTTTAATATCGGCAGTACACAAGTTACAATGAAGTGGCCAGAAGTGATCGTGTGCATGGTGACGTGTCTAAAAACACGCCTGGAACAACTTTCTTCTTTTTTGAAAAAAATGTATTGACTTACGCATCTTTTGACATAGCACGCCGGTTTTCAGTTGACAAAGTGTTATATTTTTCTTTTTGTAGTGTTAGTGCAAATATTTTATGATTTATGTTTATAACTAAAGCGTTTGTGGTTGGTTTAATTGTTAACAAACGTGTGTCTACTCGTCTAATCGTGTCTGTTGTTTCAGCTATTGTGCTGAAACGAGATAAAGGCTTGCGGTTGTTATATATTGTTGGTGCTATATTTTTACTGATGACGTGCGTCTGAAAGATTGCATTTTCGTTTAGACGGCAGGGTTTGTTTTTCTGTTCTTAACACTTTCTAATGTTTTCACACACAATAAATCTGCTATTCTTCTCTTCCACCTCGCTTCGAATTTGTCGAAAAAACTTGATCAAAAATCAATCTTCGGTTGATTGCTGAATTAGATATTGTATTCACTTGTAGCATCAATATCACAAGAACAAGCGAGATGTATATATCCAAACAAACACATCATTTATAAATCAGACGTTTGTGATACAAAAATTGCCAGAGGCATACTTATGGCTATTCCGTCTCTCTGCGGTCGGCGTTGTCAGCTCTGACGAAGTGCTAACTCTCAAAATGTCAGCTATAATCAAATCTCACGGGCAACTGAAATGATACCATATCAACGATTGGTAATCAAAACCCATATTCAACTTACTCGCCTACGCAGGAAAATTTTTTCCAGCGATTACAATGCACCCTTAGGCTGTCAGTTGTCCAGCAGAGCTACAAACTTTTCAGTACTCTTATCCTAGCTAACCATAGCTTATCACCATTTGCAAACGAGGTCTTTTTGCCAGCGCCAGTGTTATGAAGCAACCGCCCCCGACGCTACATACCTTGGGCGTGGCTACATCGGCAAAAACCGCTGATTATATCGGAAAGGCCGTCTGCCGTGAATGAGTTCAACTATCTTGCAATAATACCGGCCGCAAGAGTGAAACAAAGCAAATTCGCCAGGTATTATGTTAGAATTTCCAAGGCTCTGAACCAGTTGTTTTAACGCGAGACATGATTGTTATTGATTCTCAAGAAGATGAGCTGACAGAAGCAGGCCTTCAGTCGGTGGCGGTTTTCATTGCTACATCGCGTTTCAGACGAGATATACTTGCTTGTCTGTAGCTGTCAATCGCTAAAGCGGCGGAAGAGCAAAATTCAAATTATTTTTGGTCCAGAATCGACCGCACAGAAAAAGATGGCGGCCGTTACTTTTACCATAGTTCTTAGCAAGTGAAAACCTTAAAAGTGCTTGTAAAACGCGCAGAAAAGCTCCTGCAGCCTCATACACAGTAGGTAGTACAAGAATAAACTTCCTAAAGCTGTATGGCTTTCTTCGTGCTATTTGGCTGAGTTAGGTCGCAGGGTGTTTTGGTAAACCGTAGAGTCACCATCTTCTTGGAAGGGTCAGGTAAACGCAAAAGCAAACTCTGAAAGAACTACTAGTCGGTTGCATTGCTTACAGCTGTACCTTTGTTTGGCTCTTATACTCTCTCTCTCTCTCTCTCACTCTGTTTTGAACAGGAATTTTTATTCCTAAAATGGTCAAATTTATTCAACGAACCATGTAAACAATATAAGTTATCCATTTTAGCAATTTTTTGTAAAATTTATGAGTATTGGTGGCGCGGGAAAGCCATGAAGTTGGCTGGGTTTCGTCTTTGACAAAGCGGCTGAGTGAGCATTTCAACCGTTGAACCTTCTTGGGCCTATAAAGTTCAAAAGGAATTGAAAGAAAATAATTGCAGTTTAGTAGTTAGGGTACTTTTAAGTGGGTAAAGTTTGAGAGAAATCGATTTTTCAAACCGAAATCGAGTGGTCGGTTCATAGGCGGACAGCATCAGTAAAAAGGTTAATTTAAAAAGATTTGGGTTCCTCATGATTATCAGCGCCCGCATTTTAAATTTTACTGTATTAGCTTTTTTATAAATTTCAAAATGCAAAAGTTTTATTCTCCTTCTTTCTTATCAAATACCAACTTATTGGAGGCTTGTTTTTTCGCAATAAAAATGTAAATTTTGAACAAAAAGGTTTATACCTGTTAAGGTTTTGATGACTTACCAACTACTGTTTAAAAGAGTAAATTCGAAACAAAACTGATTAGACACAAGGATGTTTTGGATTTATCCAAAGCGGAAATTTGTAAAACAAACGTGATAACCGTCGCTAACACAAGCAATAAATTACTCTCAAGCATGGAAAGAAAAAGAATGCAAGTTTTTTAAATCTCTGCCCAGGCCACCAGCTGTTCCACACGAGAGTGAGGCTGGGTCAACTCAGCTGGTGTCACATGTCAACATGGCCGATGATGTGATGACTGGGCAAGGGACAGCAGAATGTATGAAAAGTGTCATCGCTTGATAATGGATATATTTTTCGGTTAATACTGAACTGAAAATGGAAGAAATGTAGGTTCAAAGAATTGACCAAATCTGAGCATTTTTCCTTGGCGACAAGTGTTTTGGATGAGCCCGAACCGGCGGTGAATTTTTATTGAAAACTCTGGAGGTTGTCATGACTTTTGATCGTCTTAATGTTTGCAGTGGTGTGGAGGAGGAAAAGGCTGTGGAAAAACCTTCCAGTGACAAAGGTAATGGGTAAAACAAAGATAAAATTGCTGCGCCTGTACTGCTGCGCTTTATTTTTGAATGAAGTCTGCAGTTTGATGTAAGTGAGTAATCACTGATTAACATGATAATAATTTACTAGTTCAATACAATAGGAGTATGAGCAAATCAAGTCAAGTTTTCTCAGAACATTTATATTTTTATTTCTTTATACGTAACACTGCTGGTTATATTGACTTGTCCGTGGATGAAATAGTTAAATCTTAAATTTAACAAGGAAATCATTCGCTCTTAAAAATGATTTACTTGTGAACTACTTACGATAACGATATTTAATACAACAACAGCACTACAGGCCTGACTTTCTGGGCCAGCTTCAAACACATATTTGATCTTTGGACAGGCTTTCTGTCGCGTCGTGCCATTTCCATAATCCTGCAGTCTTGAGCAGGTCAACCTTTCTATTCGTGAGATCTCGATTCCGGAAAACCGGCTCATGCAATTTGAGCTTTTTAAAAACTCACTCGTGCAAATAAATTCCAAATTGAACTCGCAGTGTATGGGAAATTAAGAGGTAGTTTGTGGCAGTTGAACCCGTAAGTGAAGGGGTAACCAGTAAGGTTTGGACACTGAGCATTATTAAGCATATATATGGGTTTAATTGTTGTAGATTAAAGTGCTCTATTAGATATCTCAAGAAATACCTTCGGAGCATTAACTCTAGCAGGGAAATGGGCCCACACTGATAAAAAGAAAAAATCTCAGTCCCTGATGGGGTTCAGACCCAGGACCTCCGGAGCAGACCACTGTTGCTCTACCAACTGAGCTTGTAAAGTGCAAGGGTAGGGTCACTTTTTTTGAACACCCTAAGAAAGGGGGGGGGGTCAGAATATTTTACATTACTGTCGAGGGGGATTCCTCTGGCCCTCCCCCCTCCTGAAAATGAGTGCTCCCTTAAATTGTTTGGTTTTTCAACAGACATTGTGCTGAAGCAGCCTCATAAGGATGGCACAACACCACGGTAAAAAATCATGTTCACCTCATTAAGAACTACAAACCGATGTTCCATTAATATTATTTTTACGAACACTTAGCAATTGTAAGTTTTGCTTGCTCTTTTGAGCTGATTGTTGAGGATGAAAACTTACCTTAGTTGTTTGCCCAACAAAATATTGTTAACTTGCTTGGTGCAAGGCTCTACAACCAACTGATTCAGAAAAAACAAGAAAAATTACTCATTGATTTAGAAATGTAACTATGCAGAAAAAATATATTAAAACAGCAAATAAACTTTTTAAATGCATTGCACAAGTTAGTCAATAATTTTTTTTAATTGATTTCATTTTTCCACTTGCACATGGTTTCAAAATAATTCTGACCTAAATACTCCTGGAAAAATCTCAAAAACATTCTTGGCAAGTAAAGTTAAATGTTGACTATTACAACTGTTCATGCATGGGTCCCTTGTGTATTGCAGGTCTCCTATTCACAGCCCACCTCACCTCTCCAAGATCAGAGTGTTTCTTCTCAACATTTCATGGTTTGGTATGAATGTAATGTACCTCATTCTTTCAGTGGAAGGTGAGTTCAGTGATATACAGTATATGTAAATATAGACTGTTGTGATGTGCATTCTCACTGATACTAAACAAATATTGTGTATATTATGTGAATCAAAGGGCATGTTTTAACATTAATGTCTGGATGTTGATCCCTTTTAAATTATCAAGATCACACTGCTGCTAGTGACTAGTGAGGTATCAGTGCATAATTATTAATGATGACAATAATTAACAATTTTTCTACGAACACACACTGGACACTTATAAGGTTTAAGATAGTGGATGAGGTGTAGAGCAATGAGTTGGCTATCATAAGCTCATATCTAACAAGTGTGAGTGAAATAATTGTTTTATTAAATACCTAATAACATACATGAAAAAAATTCATCGATTCTGATTGGCTGAGAGCAGTGCAGTTAAAGAGTAACACCAGTGCAAAAAGTGTAATATTTACCAGTGCAAAATGCATAATACCAGTGCAAATTACAAATCAAAAATTTCGAATCTGATCTTCAGTCAACAGCTGTGAGAGATTGGAATATCATAAAAGTTTTCACAAACCTCCAACAACATTCGAAAATTTTCCGAGGGTTTCCGAAGTTTTCCGAGCATTTCCGAACACTTCCGAAGATTTCCAAAGATTTAAAAAAAAATTAAAAAAATGCTGGAATGTTGTTTTTAGCATTTTGCGACATTTGCTGGTTTTTCTGAAGACTTCGGAAGTCCTACGAATATTTCTGAAGACTTCCGAAAATTTCCGAAAATTTTTTAAAATTTTGGAAAGTTGTTGGAAAGTGTTTTTTTTCACTCTCCGGTGCTTTTTCCTAAGTTTCCCAAAGAATTTCCAAACACTCAACAAAGGAGACACGAACCCTTACTTCCGGCTAATGATCGATCACTACATTTTTTCATGTATGTTATTAACAAGTAATCATGCGACTTTTTTTGTTCAATTTGGAATTAATTTGCACTCGTGATTTTTTCAAAAAGTTCAAATTTAACTCGCCCTTCGGGTTTGTTAAATTTTGATACTTTTTGAAAAACTCACTCGTGCAAATTATTTCCAAATTGCACTCAGAGTCGCATGATTACCTCTACTAACACTGGATAAAAATATCTTGAATTTTTCAATTTCCGGGCATTTTAAGGGAAAATTTTCTGTGATGAAAATGTCAGTTTCCTTATTTGGTCAAACTACAGGATATAGGATTTATACTGTGAGTAGAGTGCCGATCAGATTACCAGAAGTTCGGTATCCAGTTTTTGATATTTAATAACAGTATTATCATTATGTGATGTCTTAGAGTTGTACTCCTCAATAATATACAGTACAGCCAGTTTTGCTTCATTGCTTGGATTTTGTGCTTCCTTGACTGCTTGTAATGAATTGACTGCGTCTGAGGAACAGAAAGAGACTTTATCAGGAATTGAAATACCTACATGCCAGAATCATTGATAACTTTCACAGTCTGGCTTCATTTAGAACTCTATTATTAATTGAATATCTGTTGTTAAAATAGCTGAAAATGTCTTGTTCATTTGCATGATTTTTTGTGATCTTCTACCCAAAGAATCTGTCAAAAAATTTAGCTCAAGAATAAGTTGTAAATTCTTCAAACCAAAGTAGTGTACAATTTTGACACTACAAATTTGATATAATTGTTAACTATGAAACTCCTTTTAAAAATAGCTGTAGATAATAATAATATATAATAATATAACCATTTTTATAGCACTTATATGGTTAATTGGTAAGCGCTTAACAACAAAATTAGCAACAAAACAAAATGGTCAAACCTTAATAAGTAGAGCAGGGGTCAAGCTCTGTTTGTGTCACACCGCGTGCATTACATGCAACCAACTTATGATCATGCGCATGGGCTTCTCAGTTCAACACAGTGGTTAAGCCATCGGAAATTTTTTTTTTCTTTTTCTTTTTTCATTTTCAAAGTAAAACAATGACAGGCCACGAGTTGTTATGTTATTTAGCTTTTTGAATACATTTTCAAGCCTCCAATGTTGTTGTGTTATAGTGGTGCCATCACAGGTGCATGCACTGGTTGGATCAGAGAACAAAGGAGGGGTCCTGGGGGGGATGGTAGCCGCTGGTGCAGGTGAGCTGACACAGGCCTGCAAGTTTCACAAAGTAACATACAGGTTTTAACACAACTGCATGTGATGTTCCTTTTGGGAAAAGTACATGTAGACAAAGTACACACATGTATTAACAGCAAAAAATGGTTGAATCTAGTGCAAAATCAATGTAAGTGACTTTATATCAAAAATATTAAATTCTCCAAGGGTTTTGAAGAGACAATAGGAGTAATGTTGAGAGAATTGAGAACTTGATCAATAATCACTTGTAAACTTTATTTTGGCACAGTGTCTTCAATTGAGGAAAACCTGGGATAGCATAGAATACTCAAATTTAGTCCTGTGAAAACTGTAAAGTCAAAACCAAATACTATGTTATTAAACTCAACCCTATTCAGACTGGCCTGGGGAGGGGGGGGGGTGCTGACATTACTGATCATGGTTATAAGCCTTAGTGCTATTCATATCAAAGTTGCTGTGCTAGCTAATTAATAATAATGGTAAAAAATAATAAAAT